>CAIGRF010364144.1:13970-26612 GCA_903798235.1 Fraxinus ornus | reverse complement strand
TTTTGTTCTATAACAAAACATTCACGTGTTCATTCAAGTGTCACCACATTTTAGCTTGTGAGATCAACTACTTACTTCATAAGTAAGAAATGCCACACGTGATGCTCTATCCGTAATAACGATATCCGTATCTCGTTATTACTTACGACCATGGACGATTTAAGATTCAGTCATATGTAATTTGTATCTCACAATCAAAACTCCTTGTGATTAACAAATCACCAAAACTTGAATCTACGGATTCTATTATTTAATTAATTAGAATACTAATTCAATTAAACAATAGATCTTGCCATAAATATGCATCGGTTATATATACATTAAAAGTGCTTATGTCCAAAGTTGATTGGATCTAGGGTATAACACTTACAGCAACCTATAAACTAAGAAAATATTGGACACTGTAAGAAATAGAAAAGAAGTATAGAAGTTTACTATTCCTATTTTGAGCAAATGGGACAGGAGAGTATAGGAAGGCATGGCCTTGGAGTGATAATAGAACCATCAATAATTTTATCATGAATCAAGTGACAATCGAGCTCAATGTGTTTGGCCCTCTCATGGAAGACTGGATTGGCAGTTTGAAGATGTGAAACTTGGAAATCGACAAGAAGGTAACGGAGCTAAGTAAGTTCAGAACAAGTAGCCCATTGATCTGTACTATGCTTCAACAAAGGAGCGGAAGACCAAAAATAATTTATTGGACTTCCAAATAATGAGAGAGCTACCTAATAAGACACAATATCCAGTGACAAAATGATGTATATCAGTGCAAGAGGCCCAATCTGAGTCATAATATGCAATCAATTGCAGTGAAGATGCAACTGGAAAGAGAATACCTTGACCAGAGCTTGTTTAATACACCTCAGCACCTTGTGGGCAATGGCCAAATGAGTTGAGGTTGGTGCAACCATGAATTGACTTAAAGTGTGAACAACATAGCTTATGTTGAGCCGTGAGATAGTTAGATATAATAATCTCCATATTAACCTACAGGTAAATGGAAGGATCTCGCAACAAAGCTCCAGTATTCTTGCTCAACTTCAAATTCTGATCCATTAGAACCCAATGTGCTAGCATCAGCAAGTATGTACAATACATAATTGTACTAAAAAATGTGAATGCCTTGAGAAAAATGAGTGACCTCAATGCCAAGGAAATACAGGATATAGCCAAGATCCTTAATTTTAAATGATCATTCAAGAAGACCTTCAAAATCGAAATTGAATCAAGGAAATCATTGGCTATGACTATTAGGTTTTAGTTGATTTTATAATTGGCAAATTCTGTGAACAAAAGGACTTAAATTGATAGTTTGTAAAAGTTCAAGGAGTAATGTGCAATTTGTCTAAAAGTTATTTAAATAGGTCTAGGGTTTTGAGTTTGGAACAATGAGGAAAACAACGCGAATTTTCACTGGACTATTGCTAAGGGTTGGCTCGAGCTACAAAAGTAGAAATATCATTGCTAAACCGTTACCTCTCCTTCCCTCGAGCGACACCCTGTCGCTCGACTGTCGCGGCCCTTCGATCGAGCGACAACTTTATATGGAAAATTTTTATTTTGCGTTTTAAAGGTTTTTTCTTGGCCCATTGATTTCTTGACCTATCTATATGTACCAGAACACGTACAGAATGATTTTCTTAAGGTTGTTAATTGATATAGCTTCATCTGTGAGAGATCTATTCATTCCAGCATTCAACCTTCATCTTGTGTGAGTGTTTTGGTTAGAAAAATATCAGATTCAATATCCAAATACTAAAAACCAAACTTCCTACATATCTGACAGAGGTGCTTTCATTTAACCTTCATCTTGTGTGATTGTTATGGTCAGAAAAATATCAAATTCAATATCCAAATACCAAAAACCAAACTTCCTACATATTTATCAAAGATATCGAAGATCAAGGAAGGCGACTAAAGTTCCAGTCTGTGAAGAACGAGTTGTTCTTCATAATCCACGGGAGATATGCGGGTCTACAAATCTAGGGGCTGCTGTAGGATAGCGAAGTTCTAGGAGAGCGTTGGTTATTGCAGCTGAAATTGGTGCAAGTGAGCACAAAATTTAGGAGAGCTGTCAGAATTGCAGTCAAGAGATCAGATAGTTCGTATCATTTCTAGTCTGGTAGACTGTAAGTACAAAATCATTTATAGTAGATTGACTGATAAAGTGCCCAGAGTTTTTCCAGTTGGGTTTCTCCGTGAATAATTCTTGTGTTCTTTACTGCTTTATTATTTATTTTTTATGATACGCAAACTGCAATAATACAATATAGGATAATTTGACTTGCATGATTAACCATCTAGATAAGAATTAAAAGTTACTTGTTTTTGTTTAATTCGTGATTATTTTTAATTCCACATTAAAAACCTATTCACCCCCTCTATGCGTGCCTTATTCATAGGTTAGTTACCTCTTTAGGAGCTAGTTTTCCTGAATGGGGGTCTGAGGCTGGTTTCCCGGCTGATTGGCCATACCACTATAGCTTAGAGTCGGGCTCATGCTCAATCCGAACCAGCATAGTCAGTTGAACCGATTGTGCCGGCTGATCCCATCGATAACCTGATCTCTTTTAACCCGTCCAATTTTCCTTCTGCTCCTCCACCCTCCGATATCCCGTCCAATTCTTCGGTCCCTCCTCCTTTTGCATCAGTACCTCATCCTCCTCCCGAGTCTGCTCCTTCTGCGTCAGCTCCCATCAACCCGTTAGTCACTCTTTTGAGACAAATGATCGTGATTGTCGAGTAGCAGGCTCGTATGATGGCATAGATCACCCAGCTATGTACTATAGGAGATCGTCTCACCGTCGAGGTCACTACTCTTCGTGGAGCTATTAGCTATGTACAGCGTGGTCTACGATGGATTCGTCGCCACTGGGATGATGCTTCCGAGGAAAGGACGGACTCTGATGATACTGATGATGCTACCGGTGCTTCTTAGGATTTTCCCTTGTCATTGTGCGACAAAAAGGGAGTGTAGAGTAGATATAGGCAGTTTTGTTTATTTGATGAGTCTGTATAGTTTTTTTTGTGCTTAGACATTATATGATTTCTCTTAATCTGTGTAATCAACATTTTGCTACATATACATAAAATTGACATCAGATTGTTTGACATGCATTTTTTTTATTTACATTATATGTCTGAGGGGTCGTTGGGGTGAGACATAGATACATTTACACATTGATATCACTTTTATGTTTGAGAGATTATTGGGGTGAGACATAAATACATTTACCTACTACTTAAGCACATTGATAGTTTGCAGTAAGAGGGAGCACATGCATATCTGTTTGAGTTCGGTTTCGCTAAATTAAATTTTTGATGGTTTTACAGTGTCAATGTTTCGTTTTGGTATGCTGAGTTGCATTGATACTGTGTCTTAGTTTAGCTTGTGATTTAAAACTGAAAAATATGTTATTTAAGTTACAATTGATTAAATGACACATATAAGTGAACTGTTTGAACTTTGATTATCTTTGATACTGTTTTTCACACATTTTACATTGGTATTTGAGTTGTCTATTTCAGAAAATAGGTACTGCAGAGTTCGTTCAAGACATTTTGTAGTTTAGGTTGTGTCAATGTTTTAAGTCTGTAACTTTTATTTTATCACTGCCTTGACATATAATAGTGTTTTGTCACATAATACCAAATGGGGAATTTGTTAGGTTTTAGTTGATTTTGTAATTGGCAAATTCTATGAACCAAAGAACTTAAATTGATTGGTTGTAAAAGTTCAAGGAGTAATGTGCAATTTGTCTAAAAGTTAGTTAAATAGGTCTAGGGATTCGAGTTTGGAACAAGGAGGAATTCAGCGCGAATTTTCGCTGGACTGTCGTCAAATGTTAGCTCGAGCTACAAAAGCAGAAACATCATCGCTAAACCGTCGCCCCCCATTCGCTCGAGCGACAGTTTTATACAGGAAATTTTTGTTTCGCGTTTTAAAGGTTTTTTCTCGGCCCATTGATTTCTTGACCTATCTATATATACCAAAACACGTGCAGAACGATTTTCTTAAGGTTGTTAATTGAAAGAAATTCATCTGTGAGAGATCTATTCATTCCATCATTCAACCTTCATCTTGTGTGAGTGTTTTGGTCAGAAAAACATCAGATTCAATATCCAAATACCAAAAACCAAGCTTCCTACATATATGCCAAATGTGCTAAAGATCGAGGAAGGCGATTGGAGTTCCAAACTGTGAAGAACAGGTTGTTATTCGTGATCCACGGGAGATAGGCGACTTTACCAAGCTAGGGGCTGCTGCATGATAACGGAGTTATAGGAAAACATTGGTTATTGCAGTTGGAATTGGTGCATAGGAGCACAGAATTCAGGAGAGCTGTCAGAATTGTAGTCAGAAGATCAGATAGTTCGTATCGTCTAGTCTGGTAGACTGTAAGTACAAAATCGTTTATAGTAGATTGAATAGCAAAGTGCCCGGAGTTTTTCTCAGTTGGGTTTCTTCGTGAACAATTCTTGTGTTCTTTATTGCTTTATTACTTATTGTTTATGATATGCAAACTGCAGTAATTCAACATAGGATAATTTGACTTGCATGATTAACCATCTAGATAAGAAATAAAAGTGACTTATTGCTGTTTAATTCGTGATTGTTTTTAATTCTGCATTAAATACCTATTCACCCCCCCCCCCCTCTAGGTATTGTTAGGGTCGAACTGTGTAAATTTTAATGAGAATATCATCAACATACACCAAAAGGGTTGTAAAAGAATCATCAGTAGACTTGACAAAAAGACTATAGTCAGCCTTAGACTGTGAGAATCCAAAATTCAACAAAAAGGAGGTAAGTTTGGCATACCATTATCTCGAGACTTGTTTTAAGCCATAGAGGCTCTTCAGTAATTTGCAGACCTTATTAGGAACTCCCTTGGTGTAGCCAGGTAGTTTGTTCATGTAAATTTCCTCCTCTAAGTCACCATGGAGAAAGGCATTGTTTACATCAAATTGATGTAAATGTCAACCTCGAATGGCAGCAATAGACATGAAGCATCTCACTGTTACCATTTTTACAACTAGTGAAAAGGTCTCGGTATAGTCAATTCTCTCTTGTTGTGTATAGCCCTTTGCATCCAAACATGCTTTAAGTCTCTCCGCACTGCCATCTGAATTTCTTTTTACCTTATACACATACTTGCAGTCAATTGGCTTTTTTTTTTAGGAGGCAAGTTAGTGAGAACCCAAGTATTATTTTGTTCTAAAGCATGCAATTCTTCATCCATGGCTGTGCGCCAGTCCGAATCTCTCACTGCTGGGCTATAAGAGGTGGTTCAATAGCAGTAGAGAGAAGGACAAGAAGAAGAAAAGGCTTGAAAAGAAGGATAAAAATGATCATAAGACGGATAATTTTCTAAAGGGAAAGAACATGTAGAAGGAGAAGTAGATACCCGAACCGTGGATTGAGTATATGGAGTTAAGGTAGCCTGTTGACAATGAAAATCTACTAAATAATGAGGTGTTGTATGTGTTCTAGTAGAACTGTGGATGATAGGCTCAATAAAAGGTGATGAAGGTGTTGTAAGTGCAATAAGAGTGTTGTCAGATACATAGGAAATGGGAGAGCTACTTATAGAAGAAGAGGAAGTAGTATGGGCAGGAGAAGGAAAGGGTGTATGGATCAAAGGTAGTGAGTTGTTGTCAGGAGATGTGAGAGTAGATGAATGTGAGGAAAAATTAGGAAAGGAGTATTCAACAAGATTAGATAATGGAGAAGTAAAAAATTGGAGATGAATTTTTATACTGTAAATCAAGATCAGTATGAGGAGAACTGAGAAAAGGAAAGGATCGTTCATGAAAGATGACATTCCTTGAAACAAAAGTAGTATGAGTGACGAGATCTAACAGCTTGTACCCTTTAATGCTAAATGGGTAGCCTAAAAAGACACACCGTCTACCTCTGGGGTCAATTTTATTTCGGCCATGTGAAATGGTAGCAGCAAAACACAAACATCCAAAAATTCTGAGGTGAGTGTACATAGGATTGATAAAGAAAATAGTTTCATCGGGTGATTTTTTGCTAAGGGATTAGGCGTTCTATTTATCAGATAAACAATTGTAAGTATACAATCATTCCAGAAATGCAAAGGCAAACTAGATTGAAATCTGAAGGCTCTAGCTATATTTAAAACATGTTGGTGTTTTCTTTCCACTGTGCCATTTTATTGGGGAGTCTCCACACAAAACCTTTGGTGAATAATTCCTTTTTGGTTGAAAAACTTAGTCATTTGGCTCCATTGTCACTTCTAATTATTTTTATTTTAACATCAAACTGAGTTTCTATCATGTTGTAGAAAGATTCAAGAAATTTTTTGGTTTTAGATTTTGCTTGTAGATGATACACCCAAGTGGTTCGTGAGAAATCATCCACTATGGTTAAGAAAAATATGCTCCCATCATAGGCAGGCATTGAACAATGGCCCCATATATCACAATGGATCGTGTCAAAAATAGCAAGGGATTTATGCTGACTAATGGGAAAATGAAGTTTATGTTGCTTTGCAATTGGATAAACAGAGTAAGGAGTAATTTTATTAGAATTGAAAACTCCTTTTACAGAAGGGTCATCAATCAAAGTAAGCCTAGAATTTGAAATGTGACCAAGGCGATAGTACGAAAGGTCAGAAACACTAGTATTATTCATTACGTAAGCTGAAAAAGATTGAAAAGGAGCTCACAAAACTGCTACAAGGACATTTGGAGGAATAAGCATAGGTAGAAGATGATAGAGACTGCCTTTAACTTCACCCATCCCAATCGTGGTCTGTGTGGAGAGGTCCTGTATAAAACAACAATTAGACAAGAAAAGCAAGCAGCAAGTTAATGATTAAGTTAGTCTCTTAACTAAAATAAGATTGAAAGAAAAGGATGGCATGCATAAAACATTCTGGTAATTTGAACATTGCCAATGTGTGTAACAGGAATGGAAGCACGATTTGGTAAGGTAACACAATAAGGAACTTTAGCAATGATAGAGGTAAAATAAGAAGTATTGTAGATCATGTGACTTGTAGCACCTAAATCTATTATCCAAGGAATTTTATAAGATTGCACAGAATTTTGATCAAATGAGGTAAAGTAGTGAGATATACAAGAAAACTTGGAAGCTTTAGGTTCATTGGAAACAGGTTGATGAACAACCTGTACATGATTGACGGATGGTGAAGCAATAGAAAAATCCTTGTGTTGCAGCAAACTCATGAATTTGTAAATATGCAGAACATAGTGTGATATGTTTGGCTCTAATGAAATCCTATTTTTCAACAAATTTTGTAAATATTTCGCACCACGCTCTTAAAGATTGTTTCTACTCATAAAGTGACTTCTTCAGTTTGCACATTTTCTTCATTTGTTGCTTCAAATCCTTTCAGAGAATCCATGAATACTTCTTCCTCTAGCTCTTCATGGAAGAAAGAATTTTTTTTGTGAAAATAACAAGAGAGCTTTGGAAGAGCTGATTTTCCCTTTGCAACAATTCTTATTAAAATGTTGTCTACCCAACGTTTACAAAGAAGAAATTATGGGGATCTCATAATGTCTAACATATAGTTCCCTAAAAATTAGGATCAAAATAAGGTAAAGAATATTATACAACTAGGTTAGCGTGTACAACATTATAGAAAGATAAATAATATTGAGGTACAGTCAGCTCTAAGGCTTTAAAGTTAACACTAGAAACATGCACTAACCCGCAATAGAACGATATGTATCTGGACACCCAGCCTAATCAACATTTCTATAGGAAACAATTTGAAGAGATGAGTCAATAGAAAAGAATATCCCACGAGTTGGTGACCCTAAAAATAGTGAGTTGGATTTGAGAAAATGTCTTTATTTTCATTATCAGAGTTGCTATTGCATTGCATAAGCCCCTTTTATATGGGGTTTACGCTAGTCCTAATTGAAATAGAAAAATAATATAAAATCGAACCCTAATTGTATTTTTTTAAAATTAAAATTGAAAAATTAATAAAAACAAATATCTCTTATAATATTCCATCATTTCTTCCTGATCGAGAGAACTCGACTCCGACGAAATATACTACAACTTCGTAACCAAGGATGACAATCTTCTTCTTGACTAAATAACAAAACCAACATATGTCCACAACTAAATCTGAATAGCATTCCCAAACATATGAGTTGACCAATGGAAACAATCTTTCCTTTTAATTAAATAGCAACAAGGAAATCCAAGAAGCAAAAATATGTGTAACTCATTCACAAGAATTATCACGAAATCTATATAAGAAGCACAATGTAGCAGACTGGCTTGTAGAAACAAATGAGTACAACAACGGTGGCTCGAACGTACCAGATTGGGGAAAATTGTAATATTAAAAACAAAACAATCAATTAGATGTAATAGTCAATCAAATATAATAATTCTAAGTGAGTGATCCAATTCTTCTTTACAAATTTCGAAAATCGTGCAAAAGAAACATTAAGTAGGCATAAAAACTATGATAGGAATGTAAAATACACATTTTACATCTTTATTTAATGTGCTCATATGACTATTTTATGCTTAAATGTACTTAGTATTATCATATTTTGGTTTAGGTGGCAATTCAATGGATATGGCGCAATTTGGAAGAAATAAAGAGAAAATGACCAAAATGAAAGAAAGCGAAAGTTCGAGAACTAAAGTGCAAATATTCAAAAGTTGTATCGAAACTCATGATGAAGACTTGAGAGTGTTAGAGGCCAATTGAATGAAGAAAGAAGTCAAATAGATGAAATACAATCAAAGTATTATCAAATATTAACTTTCAGACGAAAAAGTTATGCATCGATTTTCAGCTCCTGTTGAGACCCATTTTGACATGGAATACGATCTAATTAGGGGATGATATCTGAATTCAGTTTGTATCCCTTTGAGTTATCTTTCTAACGCATCTTGAATCACCTCAATTGGACATCGATAGAGAAAGTTATGGCCAAAATACTGAAAGCTGTCCGACTAAAAAAAATGACAAAGTCATGCGATCGCATGGCACAAATACCATGCGGTCGCCCACTCTTTTACCGAGAATTGGGAGACTGGAAACTGCATAACCGTGTGATTGCATGGTTTATAACCTTGCAGTCGCATGGTAGTAACTGTTGACACGAATTTTCAATTTCCTAAATTGATTCAACTACTTAGGGAAACAACTTTTAACACGTCCTTGGAACGTTAAACCACACCAGAACGCCTCCAACCTATTTTCTCTCTATTTTTCTTTGATTTATCATGTGTAACTAACTCTTGGTGCATGATTTAAGGATGTCGAAGCCTTGAAAAATATTATAACTGTGAGATTCACATATTTTCCTTGTTTAATTTATATTTTCAGTATTGAATATTCTTCTATGCATAATTTTATGATTGTCATGTTTGATTGTTAAGAGATCTATTAGTTTTTCATATATTGCAATCTATAGCAAATTTAAATCTAAAATCCGTAATTGTTTGAATCATTTAACTTGTGAAGCACTAGAATTTGATAATTTTCTGCGATAGATGTTATTGAGTTTTAAGAAAAATCTTTAAATAATGCAACCGCTGGTGTTTGTATTATCTAGTTCATCGATCTCTATATTGTTTAAAGCTGTTATTAAATTGAATCTTTAGCGCTGGTCTAATATTATTTGATAATTAGGGTTAATTAGAACGCTTGTTTTTTATTAGCTAAAATTAAGAAGAAATATGAATTTATTCCAACGATGAATATTGTGAATGTGGATTGATTATTCTTTGTGGATTGATGAATGATTATAAATCTCCAATAGTGGAAGTTGACTTTGATCAAGACTTGTTTCATTGATTTAATACAACTCGTTAATTTACATTGTTATTTGTTATAAGGTTGATTTTGTTTTAAACAAAACCCCCCCAATCGTTATACGAAACATAAATTGTTGAATTGCACATTATTCGTGGGATCGACCCTTACTTCTATTACTACATTAGTTTTGGAGGTTTAAGGACTATTTTTGGGTGCCTACGGAAAACACACCAAACTACCATGAAAGCGTCTATGGCTAAATTATATGTCTAATGCAAGTATATCAGGATCATGACTGAAAACAATTAATCTATTAAACTCGACATGAAAATCAATACAGCACGATGAGATAACAATCAAATGTAGATATGAAAGGTGTGTGAACAACAATGACCTTGAAAAATTTGGTAACTCGAGAACTATCACACGGTGGAAGTAAAGCCATATCAAAGTCAAAGTCACACAAAAGATTAGCCAAAATCAAGTTTGGCATGAAATGGAGAACATGCAGATTGTTTCACTTAGGTGGCAACATAATGGATAATTCTTCACCATCGCTATTAGGACTGGGCCAAAAAAATCGAAAAATCAATCAAACCCAACCAGCTCGAGCCGGTTTGGGTTAGTTTAACACAGATAATTGGTTTGATTTGATTTTTCTAAAACAAAACCATGGTAGGTTGGTTCAGCCGTGGTTTGAAGACTAAAACCGTTGGTTAACCGAACCGATCCAACTTACTTACATGTTTAACCTTTTGTTTCTTTTTTAAGAAAAATAAAAATCAAAAGATAAGCCATAATTTCATAACTATATCTCGATTCTCTCCAATCTATGATGTTGCCAGTAAAATAGCACTGAAGATTTATTTTCACAAGCTTATAATTTTATGCTTAGCCTTTTTTTTCCTACTCGGCAGTCAAGCTACATAATGTGTAAAAAAGATTCATAAGTTTTTTTGAAATATCTTTATTAACTTTATTTTATTCGTTAGTCAATAGCTTTTGTAATACAAAATTCTTTTAGTTCTTGTAATCTAAGTGGGCCCAAAATCGAGATAATTTTTTTAAAGAAACTCAATTTGGACTAAAAGTTCTAACCGACTAACTAAACCAAACCAAACCAAACCGATCTGTTTGGTTTGAACGTAGCTTACTTAGCTCAATTACACATCCGCTTCCTTTGAACATGGATTTTATTTAAGAGGTAGAGTGAGTTGGTTTGGGTTGAAATTCACTCAAATCGACTAATTTGGTTTTGATTTTGAGTTGGAGTTGAAATCAACCTAAACCAAACCAAACCGCACCCAAGCCTAATCGCTATCGAAATATTTAATATGCTCAACAATAAAAACCTCATTTACTCTGTAGAAGTAATACAACTAGACTTAGGATGAGACTATTTAGACTGGGATGGTAGACCTAACCTATGTCATTATTGGCAAAGACAAAAGGATGTGTGTAACGACCTAGGCCCTTGTCCAAATCTTTATATCATACGTATTGTTCATTTTGGAAGAGCCTTACCCCTCTCATAAGGTAGAGGATTTGTGTTCGAATCTTGGAGAACGCGATAGAAATCCTTGAGAGGTGAGATGGGTTCAAGCTCTCCTAAAGCAGACAGTATGTACTATATAATAGCTTGGACATGAGGTCCGGATCATTACAAAAAAGGAATCAGAATTCAGCTTAAATCTCTCATAAGACAAATGTCTTGTGTTTGAAAATTGTGGAACGCGATAGGAATTTATTTGGGATAAGAGGGCTTAAACTCTCCCAAAGCGGACAGTGTATATGATATAACGACTTGAACACAGGTCGTTACAATATGTACCCAAGGTTGATGTATTGGTAAACGTCATCTAAGGATTGGCGTGTGGGAAAATCATCAGGTAAGATTTAAGGATTCAACCTATTGAGAAATCTAGACGTTGTAACCTGGGAGCTTCATAAATACCAACACTATGCACTAAGTCTTCAAAGTGGGCTAGATATTTCCTAACATAGGATGTACCTTGTCCACCGTGCAAGAAGAATTCTAGTAATTGAGTTTGATAGTACACAATGATGTATTAATAATCATTTCATCCCATCTCATAAAGTGATAGAACGTTGACCTAAGATATCAATGTCACATAAAAAGGACTTCCAATAACATTTAGTAGATTCAACAAAGGGATATATTAGCATGAGAAAGGCAATGGGGTCACTCAAGTTGTACAAGTCAAAGAAGTTTGCAAGAGTATCGAGCTAATTAAGAAGTGATTCGGGTCCAATAAGATCATCAAGGTTCCGTAGTTGGAATGCAACTTCCCTATAAGGAAAATATACATCACCAACAAAGTTCTTAGACGAAAAATAATTATAGTGATAAGAGGATGACACACTATTATGAATATGACGTAGGGGCATATATATTTATTATATAACATTTCTTTGTTATTTTTTTAAACATAAATTATTGATTTATGTTTTTTTTTTTTTTTTGTCAGATTTGACCAAAACAAACACTTAAATAGAAAATAGAGCTTTCAAATAATCGTCGAGTCGAGTTTATACACTACAGTGGTTTAGGTGGTGATGAGCGGATGGATTAGGCAGGTAAGTGTTGTCGGCGGGATATAGAAGGACCCGACAGTGGGACATCAACATATTGTTCGTGGGTGATGAAGATGGTTGAGGGGCGAGCGGTTTCATAAGTATGAGCTTTAGTTTTACCCATTTCAAATTTAACAGATAAGGTTTCAAATTTCAAATTTCAAATTTCAGATTTTTTTAGGTTTCAAATCTCATATTTTTTTAAATTTTATTTATAAATTAATTAAACATATATTTTATTAATTAAATATATTAA
>CAIGRF010364116.1:25774-42703 GCA_903798235.1 Fraxinus ornus | reverse complement strand
GTGAGCTTTCCAACGGTATCCGAAATCGACGATTTTGGTTGTCGAAAAATTACCTCAAACTTGGCCAAAAAATCTGAAAATTCAGTGACCGTTTGGAAAAGAAATTTCAAATTTCAGTGACCGTTTCTGAAAGATTGAAACTTTAGTGACCGTTTTGAAATTTTCAGATAACTTCAGTGACCATTTGTGAAATTAACCCATATTTTTGAAGTTAGTCTGGTAATTTTTTTTTATAATTTTTAATTAAACAAAGCCGCAGAGGAGATAGTATTTAGGCAGACTGCCGAATAACTGCAGTCTGCAATTTCCCTCGGAATAAACCAGGCGCTTTAGGGTTCTTGCACAACTGCACGTAAAATGGCAAGCCCTCTCCCTCTCCCTCTATGTATATCTTGTTACATATGTACATAGAAACATACTTCTCATTGATGGTCTGTTGATATTGTAATTTTATTAAGTGGCGAATTTATTATAGTTTTTGTACTACTTTTCAGGTCGATTCTCCTCGGAAAAGGTAAAACATCTATTTACGAAACATTTGTTGATTTTTCTGTTTTCCTTGAGTTGTATTCGGATTCTCGCTTCTGTAGAAGGATACCTTAGGGTTTCTGAACTATTGTTTGGATTGAGGTTATTGTTTTGGTTGTATGTTTCGTAAATTGAAATTTCAAATATATGAATTAGCATAGCTCGGAGTTTCCTGTTTATTGTCACCTCTTATGTTCTTTCATTCATTTTCCTCGACGCAGTTATTTCTAGTAAAACATGTACTGTATCGTGTCTATTTTTCTATAATTGATTTCTGTTCACTTTTTACATTATATGCTTTCTTCAAATCTGTTTTGGTTAACTTTTGGGTGATTCAACTTCGTTTAATTCTGTTGGTTTTGAAGAAAATTGTCAGATTTATTATACTTTTAACTTGTTAGAATAGAGTTTAGGATCTGGGAAATGTCTTATTACACTTCAAGAAGTTTTTGATCAAGTGCAGATATATCGGAGCTGCACTGATTGTGGTATTGTTAATCATTGGACGATGTAATCATAATAATCTTGTTTATATTTCATCAACTTATATGCTTACGTGGTATTTGAATCCTTCCTGATTATTCCAACGTTATGGGTTCTGAATTGAACTGTTCATCAACAAATAGGTTATTTTTTGGGGGGTTGTGCTACCCTCACATAGGGGAGCACATAAGGGTTGTCCATAATGGACACCCGGCTCTCCCCTATTGGAGGCAATGCCAGCCCCACCGACACTCCCTCCAATAGGGGGGTGCCGGGTGTCCATTATGGACACCCTTATGTGCCCCCCCCCCCCATGTTCAATTAGCATTTTCCTTTTTTGGGTTATGGCTGAAAGTGGTGCATTTCAGTAGAGAATAAAATGCACATGATGTTTTTAAATTTGGAATGGCCAGTTCCTAGATGGTTAACCAGTGGGACTGCCGGTATTATCACTCTTTCAGTACATTGATACAGTAACTATATTGTAGTAGATTCAAGTAATTGAATAAAAGTTAGTTCTCCTCTTTCAATAGTATTGGACAACTAGTCAAAATGTCATCAATGTATGGAACCATGTATTTGTACTCTCTTTCTCTTCAATTATGCTGTCTTGGCAATAGGCTAATAGTGGGACTTCTCTTTGAACTTTATAATGGAAGACTCTCTACCAAAAAAATCAAGGGTGCGATGAAGTATTTACTGCTTACAAGGGGAACACTGGACTGAGTCTATGCTTTTTGGTCGAATTTGAAGTGGATGCCATGTTGCAAGGCCCACGGCAACAGTGGCCTTAGGTGGGAGGGCTTAACGATGAAGAAAAGCTAGAATTAGTATTATAAAGCTCCTGTAGGTTTTTGGTGGCATTTTCTGACTAAACCGTCAAACTCTCTTCCTTTTCCCCTTACCTCTTTCTAGGAAAAGCAAGGAAAACCCAGTTCAGCTTGGTTTTCCTGGTCAACGATTGACATCATTTACTCGTTTTTCCCGTTCTTGACCAGGTCTGTCCACTCATGATTTTACAAGATTGACTGAATTGATGACCTTTCGGTTCTCAATCAAACTGGTCAAATCCCAATGACACACTTGTATATAACAATGACTCATCATGTTGATGTCCTATCTTCCTTGACCTGAATAGAGTCCTCAGTATTACTATTCATGCTAGTGCAACTTTAAGCGTCCAAGTCGTCTTGCTAATTTTTCATCTGTGTATTTTCACCCAAGTTTCCCAAATGATTAAGATCTTTTAACCTGCTATTTTCTCATATCCACTTGGTATAGAATTTCACATCAGGTCTCCATCACTTTGAAAACTATCACTGGTTTCTATGTTGATGTTACATTTATATTTTTCAGGTTTTCTAAGTTGTACCATATCAATTTCAGTTACGTGAAGCAATTAAATTATATATGTAGCTTCAACTTTGATAATATTGTTTCCTTTGGAATTTTAGTCAAGAAAAATGAACGAGTCCGTTAACTTGGTGGGAATTGAACTTTATTGTTAACATTGATTCACACTTCACTGAATATCATTATGTTCTTAAATCTCACCATTTGCTAATATATAAGGAACTATAGCCTAAATGGATGTGTATGCACCTTAAAAAATGATTTGATCTGATTTAGATTTATCGATCCTGTGTTTCTGGATTCCAGATAATTCTCATTTCTGAATAGTTAATTTGCTGCACATGATGGATATGCAAAAATGTGAAGGATATTAAAGCAAGCTTTTCATGTGTGATTGAGCTTTAAAATATAAGTTCAGGGAGTAGAACTTGGAACCTTTTAATGATTTACAATAATTATGGTAGCTGGACGTGGGTACAATTTCTTTGTCTACCATTTCCTCATTCTCTAGTGTTGTGATGTTGAGATTCTTCAGTTAAGTTCAGGGAGTAGAACTTGGAACCTTTTAATGATTTACAATAATTATGGTATCTGGACGTGGGTACAATTTCTTTGTATTCCATTTCCTCTTTCTTTAGTGTTGTGATGTTGAGATTCCTCGGTTGTTAACATTGTTTTTCAATTTAAGACGGACAGTTCTTTTTCTTTATGCACAGATTGTTAACTATGAGTTTTGAACTTTTGTGCAATGAAGTCTGACTTGATATTCATTTGTGCGTACAATAAGGTTTGAACTAGTGCAGCCTGCCTGTTGTTCTAACATATGAATGTTCTGCTACACATTATTTATTAGACTTGCACGGTCAACTTCTCCATGGGAACAGAAATCCAGGTCCATGTCAAGATCCAGATCCAGATCCAGATCTAGGTCTAGATCATGGTCAAGGCCAAGGTCCATATCAAGATCAAGAAGTCGTGGAAGGTTAGTGGTAATACAGGGTCCAGTTTTCTTTGCATTGAACCTTGCCTTGTTATGACTGCTGTATACATTGTGCTTGTTATTTCATTGATCTATCATACAGGGATGAAGACAGTAATCCTGGTCATACACTTTATGTGACTGGCCTATCTACAAGGGTTACCGACAGAGATCTTGAAGATCATTTCTCCAAGGAGGGAAAGGTAGGTTTTCTATTTAATCGCTGAGTGAGGGTTGTTTTTCCTTTTATCTTGTATGAGCTGGTTTTGTCATTGGATAACTGAAGCCTTGTATTATATAATTAAATTAAAAAATTGTAACCATTACCCATAATGTGTTAAGGAAGATATTTGTTTTTGCTTGTATATCAAGTAGTTGAATACTTATCTTGATGAGTTTGGAAGTCTTGTATTATGTTAATGTCTTTTTTGTTTCCTCCGATTTTCTAGGTGAAATCAGTATTCTTGGTTGTGGAACCACGTTCTCGCATCTCTCGTGGTTTTGCTTTTATAACTATGGATTCTGTTGAGGATGCCAATCGCTGTATCAAACACCTTAATCAATCAATTCTCGAAGGCCGATACATTACAGTGGAGAAGGTAAACTGCCTATCTGATAGGAGTCAACACGTTACCTATTTGTTTGCATATTTAGTCTTCTTGACTTGGAGGTTTTATGGTTATATTCAGAAGACATTGTGTCAGCTATGTGGCAGCAATCAAAGATGATGAATCAATCCATTGCACAATTAAATCAAAAGCTTGATCAATGGCCAGCTAAAACAGCTTTTCACTTCCATCTGATGAACTAAATAGCAACTATATTGCCCAACAACTATACAATCTCAGCAAATACTTTCAACTCTCAGCTAATCAAGGGTCATTGTCAGCATTCTAATCGGTCTCTATGGTATCTCAACCTGGCAATGGCTTTTATTTTTATTTTTATTTTTTTCACCCATTTTATCTGCTGGATTAACCACCAAAAATAGCAAAAATGCTAATATTTATCTGTTAACTGGTCTGATATATGTGCTTCCTAAACTTATGAACCCATATGGGAGACAGACTTTTTTTATTTTTTGGCTTTTTGTTGTATCCATGTTTTCCAGTAATGAGATTCTCTCATGTGCAATCTTTTTCACGAACGTGTGAATTATGGCTATGTTATGTGTACCTTTTTTGTTAAGTAAGCCACATGTTGTGCTCTTATTAGGGCCTCGTATGGTAGAGATTAAAATCCAATTAAAAATATAGCCATTATTGGATCCCACTCGTCTAATAAAAGTCAACAATAATGGCTAGTTTTTCAATTTTAATTCGATTTTAATCTCTACCGAACGGGCTCTAGATGTGAGACTTTGTATTTGTATTTTTCAGTCCCGGAGGAAACGTGGAAGGACTCCCACTCCTGGTCACTATCTTGGTCTCAAAAGCACTCGGGGTAATGGTATGTTGTTATTGTTGTTACTCATGTTTATCGTTGTTTTGAAATGTAAATCTAATTATTAGCCTGGTTGGAAGGTTCTCGCGGTAACCGGCATCCTGGAGGCTTCGGGCGTGATGATTATGGTTATCGGAGGTCTCCTAGGCCCTCACCCTATAGAGGTAGACGTGATTACTCTCCTAGACCTTCACACTATAGCGGTGAACGTGATTACTCTCCTAGGCCTTCATCTTACTATGGAGGTGGACATGATTACTCTCCCAGGCCTTCATCCTATAGAGGTGGACGTGATTACTCTGCTAGACGTTCACCTCATGGCGGGAGGTCAAGAAGGGATAGGTCCAGATCATATTCTCCTCAACGTAGTCCTGAAAGGAACTATGCGCGTGGTTCTAGGTGAAAATATGCTTCAAACTTTTCAGTTTGAAAATGGACGTTTATTTATGATTTTCTATAGTGATTTTTTTGGATTATGTTTGAAGAGGCTTCTCCAGTTATGGTTTGATGCATGTAGTTTATTATGCTCTCTAACATACTCGTGTAGTTTGGGTGCAACTCTCGAAAAAACTCTTCTAAGAGTGAAGCATTAGTTTGTGAGTAATTGGAATACTGTTGAGCAGTTCCTTGTCATATTATTTTGCAATCTTATAGCTGTTTGGGTGAACTCATTTGAATTTCGTTATGTGATTGTTTAGTCGTAGGGTTTGGGCGATTCTATGTATTGCCCCTTTCTCCTTGATGGCTGGTTTTGTTTGTGTGCGCTTTTTTGTTTGTCTCATGGCTATAATACTCGGAATGTGATATGATGAAGCCAAATATTGGTATGCTGAAAACTGCATTCTTCATTTTATTGCAATTTATTTGCTATAAATTGTGGTAAGCTGTGTACTTTTCCTAGTTTCATAGATTTTGTACTTTTAACATTTGAAATGATAAGTGCATGTTTGAACCCCGTTTTGAAAAATAAATAAATAAATTGGAATAGTGATTTTTTGGAGAATGTGTGGTTAAAAAATAAGGAAAAATTTTCGATTTACGTTTAAAATTATTTATGGGAGCATGTGGTTGAAAATGACTTTTTAAAAGAATGGGTTCTAGAAAAAAGACATGGTCGAACCTTTTAGTAAAAACGTGGTCATTTATAGATGACAAATGATGAGCTCCTCCAAATGACATAGACCTATTTTGAAGAAAAGAAAACAAGTTGAGCTGCGAATAGCAGTGTATAAGCAGTCCAAGAAATGGCGATTTAACGTAGTTAACCTATTGTGCAGCAGTCTTTCCTTCAGCCTAGGAAGTTGTAGTTGGATTTGGAATGCCCTTACAAGGTTATCGACCTGAAAATAGAGTTTGAGGATTTAGAAGAAAGTGTCTTAGCTTTTCCTTGAAACATTGCGCATTTACAAAAATATTATTAAAAAAAAAAATTATGTAACACCTTTTCCGTACTAACCGTAGCTCGTTCACTTCCAACTTGAGCTAGGGATGTACGCTTGTATCCAGCAGGAAGATTCATCAAGTCAAAAAAAAAATTGACAAAAAGAGGCTCTAAAGTTCATCAACTTCACATAAGTCAATAAAAATGACGTGAATTGCGATTAGGGATGAGCCCCGGAAAATAGACTAAGCCGTAGCTTCAGCTAACTAAACTCAAAATTTTCATGGGTGGAAGCTTTCATTTTTGCTCAATTCATGAATAGAGGTTTCGGATAACCTCGGAGATGATAGAAATTCATATAAATTAACATCGATGTTAGTGCAAACCTTTTTGTGAAAATAGAATATTCTTTTAGACAAATGTCACCAAATTACAATTTAAGAAATGAGAATTTAATCATGATTTTCAATAAAATAATGAAGAATGTTAAAAATCAAAACGACCTTATCAATCTTTTATAAATTGACAATTGCACAATACAAAAAGGGAGCTCTCTCTCGAATACCAAAATAAAATATTGAAATACTAAAATAGAAATTATTTCTTATCCATGGTGGGTATGAGTTATCTTGTCCATCGTTGATGTGGCGTTCAATTAAGTCTACAATTCTGAATTATCAAAAGTTGTAGGCTTGACCTAATGTCACATCAACGTTCGGCAAAATAACTCCTGTGAATGTTGCCACATCAATAGTTGAGTTTATAATTTTTGACAATTCAACTTCAACGGTGGACATATTTTATCCTACCCCATCATGAGTAGAAACTCATTTTTAAATACTAAAAATTCAAATTGAGAAAATATATTTTCTAAGGTCAACACTATATTCTAGTTAAACACTAATAATGATAGGGTTAAACTATGAGTACATAACACATAACATAATGGTATCCGTAATGGACACATGAAAGCCCCCTATGAAGGGTGTCTGGGCTCGCAAGCACATATAGCAAAACTCACTTCCACATATCAAAAATTACACAATTATAGGCTTACAGAACACCAAGTCAAGAAATAGAACCATCAATGTAATCCTCTCGCTACAAAATATCTTTCCATTTGAAAAGCCCCAAAAATTAGCCCCAATTTTGCCAT
This sequence comes from Fraxinus ornus, assembly GCA_903798235.1. Lineage (NCBI taxonomy): Eukaryota > Viridiplantae > Streptophyta > Magnoliopsida > Lamiales > Oleaceae > Fraxinus > Fraxinus ornus. Next base: position 35,380 of record CAIGRF010364116.1, on the reverse strand, counting down.
CAATGGACCCAAGAAATTCACAAATCCTAACTATATTAAAAGAGCCACTTTGACATGTATTGTGCATTTTACACATGTCGACAAATTCTATCGTCAACCAACATGATGTCGTTTGATGTTGCGTGATTTTCCTTCCATTTCCCCAACCCTCGGCAGCCCACTGCATTCTCACCTGATTTCGATTTCCCTTTGTCAACCTTCCAATCTTTGAAAGCACCACCGTCACCGTCGGCATTACCGCCACGATCACCGTCGCCATCATAGCAAGAAAGAGACCGAGGAAATGTCCAGAAAAACAGACGAGGAACGAGAAGGAGGAGGAATTTCTAAAATTCAACTCCAAGAAAGAAAATTGGAATAAGTGATTAGCTTACTTCTTAGGCCGATTATTGCGCTTAAAAAACCCAGAGCTGTTGTGTGTTGTGAGAAAGATGCGTCTATTATTGTCAATGAAAAAAAAAAAGAGGTTTGTATCTCCGTGTGGCACGGAGACACCGTGTCTCCGTGCGAACCCAATTTTTTTTTTATACATTGAGATATATTTATTTAGCCTAAAATTGTGTGAAATGAAATAAGATAAATAAATTCAAGTGGGTGTTTTTTTCCATTTTTTTTAAAAATCTGATTAGGTAATAATTGATAACTTTAAAATTCTTTTTTTATATTTCATCACTACGGGTAAAACACTTTGTATCACATGTGGCGATTTTCGAAATTATTAATGAATTATTATTATTATTTTTTTTTTACCAAATACTGAATTTCATTTATTTTATTTTTTTGCCACGAGGGGTGCTGCCCCCTCGACCTGACCGGTCAGGTCGATCACCGTCGGGACGTTGTCCTCGAATCCCCACGAGGGGGGCGCTACCCCCTCGACCTCCACGACCTGATCAGTCAGGTAAATCACCGCTAGAGACGTTGCCCCGGAGCCACGAGCGAGCGCTACCCCCGCGATGGCAGTTGGGGACGTTGCCTCAAACCCATGAGATAAATGTTGGCTACGATGAGTGCGGTTTAACTTGGAATGACGACTATCATGTAGTTAATATAATAATAAATAAGATGTGCATTGATTGGCTATGAAATTGAACAAACAATCGAGTTTCATTTGTTTGAAGTTTCATGATCTCCATCTCCAGATGGGGGTTATGCTACTTACCAATTAAGAAGCAATTTGCGACATGGTTCAATTCATTGGAAGTGCAATAGACACTGTCCAAAGTTAGGTAGGCAAGCTTAGTTTTGCTAAATAAGAATTAATTAGTGATGTTTCTAAAAATAACTACAAATCAATTAACACTATTACGTAACCAACTATTTTAAGGCACGTGCGTTCACTAGTTTTCTATCAAAATGCAGGGAGTATAATAAGAGAGTTTCCTGAAGAGAGAAAAAAGGTGAACATGTTGACGTGGCACGTGTTAGCTTGAAGACTTGTGATTATATGAATACAATAAAAAGATGACGACATAAGTGCAACAATTAACAATAATTATGAACCTTTAGTACAAATTAAAAGTAGTGCAATAAGAATGGGGTTTGGTTGGGAAGATTTTCGATCAAGCTGGACCAATGTAATGCTTTTAGAACGGAACTTTGGGGTATTTACACTAGTTTGCAGGAAGTATGGAGGAAGGGGGCGCAAGGTTCAGGCCCAAGTTGACAAAACAAATCAGCTGTCGCTTTGATTTTCAACTCAAGTTCTTTGATGTCTATTCAGAATGACGATCTCATATCTCGGACCCGAATGCTTCTTCATCAAGATTGGCAAGTTCAAATTCTTCATGTTTACAGGGAAGCTAATACTATTGCTGAATGCTAATCACATGGCCAACTTGGCTTTTGATCAGATGGACCGTTTCATTTGGTACGATGGTCCCCCATCAATCAAGTGCAAGTCTTCTTCTTTTTGGAGATGTTATAGGAGTTGCCCGTCCATAGATGATTCGCTCATAATTTATTTTGTTTGGTTCCTTTCAAAAAAAAAATTATCTATCTTGTTTTGTTGGGATGGAATCGAATTAAATAGTTGAAGAACTCCATGATAATTATAATAAAGTGAGGGAGCAAATTGAATTTTCCTAGAGTCCTAACTAAACCCTTGTTTGGGCTCCATTTTAATGAAAATATGGGGAAAATGAGTTTTGGAATAGTAATTTTTTGAAGAATGTGTTGATAAAAAATAAGAAAAAAATTTCGATTTACGTGTAATATTATTTTATGGAAAAATGTGTGATTGAAAATGATTTTTTTTAAAAATAGGGGCCAAACATAGGCTAAATCAATAATGATATTCATATTCAACGACTGCAGTAATTATCATACTTGACAGTTCGTTATTTGAAAGATTAGTTTTCCGTAACTCCGTTGTCTCGAATAACAAGTTCATAATTCAACAATGTCGCTGACTATAAGTATTTAAGTATCATTACATTATTATTGCTAACATGTCATGACACCATTTTCATTACAACCAATACATATGTCACATTATTTATATTTTCATTTCATTATTGACAACATATCATTTGCGATGATAGCTATTGAGGAAAAAAGTGACAAAAACTAGATAAATCATACGTGCATTGCAGGGTACGCATTGGCGGATGTAGGGGAAAGTCCATTAAATTTTTTTATGTATTAAAAAGAAACTTTGTATGTAAAAAAAGTTTTGAGGGAAATTTTATTTATATTTAGGGCGTTTTTTATTGCAAGCATGGAATTTACATGGAAGACAAAAAAGTTCTAGGTAATTAATTAAATGTGTTTGCATTGGTTTAATTTCCAACCTAAAAATATTATACTTGTTCATCTTTTATTGATGTGTAGATAAGAGAAATGGGGTAAATGAGAGAGATAGAGAGAGTGAATTGCCGGAAAAATAAAAACCTATCTCTTCCCCTAAAAAAAATATTTTCCTCGTTTTTAGGAAAATATGATCACGTGGACAACTTTTCAAAAATAATTTTCATGAAAAAATTGTTAATCAAACACCTCAAAGTAGAAATTTGGATGGAAAAATAACATTTTTTTATGTAAAATAAAGTTAATCTGTAGATTATTCCCCTTGATTTAATCCAATTTCCAGGCTCAGCAAATCAACCAATCGACACCACAACGAATCCAATCGATCCCAAACCAACACTTTCCCACGACCCGAACTCGGTTGCTTATAAATCTCAGCCCACAAAGGACTATGGTAGGAAATCCTTAAAAAGCCATCCAAAACGTTCGGGGCGGGCCATGAGCAACACTAATTAAATTAGGCTACTTCAAATGGCCCAAGTGGGTTACATGATTCAATTTGGTTCGATTGTGGTATCAACATATCATTTCAATCATCGGCCGAGACCTATGAAATATTATCCAATTTCGGTTTTACATCATAGCCCGGATTTATTGGGTATCAAAACCCAACATAATCAAACACGCCTTATATATTAGTCTGGTTTTTTTTTTAAAAAAAAAAAAAAAATCAAATCTTGTATCCGTCCTGGTCATACGTTGAACATTTTAATTTTGTGTAGGAAGAGGTTGAAAGAGGAAAATATTGTGAGTTTTATGTAGGGAGAAGGTCAGAGAGTGATGAAAAACATTGTATTTTGAAATTTTATAATTAGCTACTAAGGTTTCTTCTTATGTGGTTGTAGGTTGTTTGCCGAACTACGTTTAATTTATTTTTGTTGTGTTTGATGAGCTTTTTCTCTCAACAAGTGATATTAGAGACCTCATGGTTCATATTGCTACGAAGATGATAACAAGTTCTAAGTTTGAGGTGGAGAAGATGATGTCAAGTTGACAATAGCATTAGTGTAACTTTCTCATAAATTTTGGAATAGCGCAATTAATCTCTTTTTGTTTGCACACTCAATGAAAGATCAAAGAAGTCGACTGCTAAGATGATAAACCTTTCCTGGAACTTTCATAGAGTTTGAGCGCTGACAAAAATTTGTTCGAAATAGAAAGGTGATAATTCGTTTTACACATTGTTACCAAATCTCGTATCTAAGATAGCTCAAGCTCCATCATCGGAATAAACCCAAGGATAATTGCTAGAGAACCCTCCTCGTACTTGAAACAAATGCATCGAAGTGTGACCTCGTCAGCTCCTAAATGCTTAAATTAGTAAACATAGAGAGAATATATGTGACTATATGCTGATTAGGACACCTATGGAGTCGTGTGAGATCTATAGGACTACGAGTCCTTGTGGACCAGAAGTAGTAAGACTTCGGTGGTAGAGTCCAACTAGGATTAGGATGTCATGTAGGCTCGACCTCTCCCTAGGTTTGTAGAGACTAGGGTGCAAATGCTTGGTAGGAGGACCATGTGGAACACGAGTGTAAGAGCTCATGGATGGGTAGGTTCTGATTAGCGTTGACCTAGAATCGTTGAGTGCGAACCATGCAAGGATAAGGATGGGGAATGATCCCTAGGGAAAGTTCTCACTACAACACGAGGGTTAGGTCTCAGATTGAAGTGATAACATTGGCATGTGAGTTGTGATGACCACCTTAGGAATATTTCTATTTAGGAGGCTAGATGGGGTCCTCGGCAAGAGATTCATGGTCGATTTCGAGTGAGTAGATCTTGATCTTATCCTACATTATTTATTTTCAGGTAATTTAAAAAGGCAAGATATTAGGACGATACTTTGTTTTCCATTTGACCTCGAACCAAAGTGTTATGGTCCATTGTTTACTCAGATCTTTTGTGTGTGGTGGTGAATCCAAAATATAATACTGATTTTTGGTGAACAATATCTACAAGAATATGTAGAGAGAGACAGAGATCCTTGAGGCTGAAAATTGAGTCATATGTAATTACTAATTTTCTTATCCTCACTATTGCCACTGCATTGGCCTTGTAATCTCGTCCACTCAATTCATAATCTACTCATGACTCACCACTAAAAAAGATTCCACCTTCAATTCTTCTTCTCCCACTCTTCTCTCTCTCACTTAATATAATTTGATAACATTTTTCTTCAGTGTTTACGAAAGATTCAACCATGGCTGCAGCAGTAAGTGCTTCAGTCTCTCTTCCATCGTCCAAGTCTACTTCACTTCCAACCAGAACCGCCATTTTTTCCCCAGAAAGAATCAACTTCAACAAGGTATGGTTACCATTACCATTATCATATTATCTTTATACGGACTTGTTCAGAATTCACAAGGGATTTGGCTTATATTTGCAGGTTCCATTGTACTACAGAAATGTGTCTGGTGGTGGGAAGGTGATCAGAGCCCAGGTCACCACAGAAGCTCCTGCAAAGGTTGAGAAGATTTCCAAGAAACAGGAAGAAGGTGTAGTGGTCAACAAGTACAGGCCCAAGGAACCATACATTGGCAGGTGCCTTCTCAACACAAAGATCACTGGCGATGATGCCCCAGGAGAAACCTGGCACATGGTTTTCAGCACTGAGGGTATTATTATATGCATCAAATTTTCATTTTGTAATACCCGCATTATTATAATCATCTTGATCGTATTTTGTTCTATGAAATGCCTGTTCCAGGATTTGTATGTATTGATGGATTCTATTTCTCTGTATTTGAACTAATAATGTGCTGTTCTAGAGCAGGAGAGGTCCCTTACAGAGAAGGCCAATCCATTGGGGTGATTGCAGACGGTATTGACAAGAATGGGAAGCCTCACAAGCTGAGGTTGTACTCGATTGCAAGCAGTGCCATCGGAGACTTTGGAGACTCCAAGACCGTATGTTTTCTGTTAATTTGTATACTTAGGTATTACAACTATCAGTTGATTTTTTGGCCCGTAAAAAATTCATTTAGTTGTTTCAACAAATTTTCATGTAGGTCTCTTTGTGTGTTAAAAGGCTTGTTTACACCAATGACCAAGGGGAAATTGTTAAAGGAGTTTGCTCAAACTTCTTGTGTAAGAACTCAATTTTATATATGTAGAAACTCAACAGATTTATATGAAAATTATATTGAATCACAGTGTCTAAAAGTTCAGGTTGTTAGGGAGATGACAAACTTATTTATCTAAATTATTTTCTTCAACATTGAGACTTGAACTCAAGACCTCTCAATGCTCCGATGCCATGTTGAACAACCTCCTTTAAAAGCTTTAAATGTTAGTGAGAGTACTATTTATTTAAATTATGTTTTCAACGACATAAACACGTATATTCTATCATTTCCCATATTAAGGGCCTGCTAGGGGATTTTGGGGGTACTAATTATGGGGTTTTCTTAAAGTATTGGTTTTGGGCATTTATGAGGAGTTCGATTTTGGGTGACTTTCAGTAGCGATAGTATGTTTTGTATTTATAAGTAACTTTTTACATATAAGTGAATTTTTTAATTATATATTTTTATATTTTATAAGTGAGTTTTTGGGCATGTTTGGACCGTGTTAAAATCTGATTTTAATCTAAGTCAAAATCAAACAATCAATATAAACTACATCTTTTATGTATCCACATCTTTTCAATCACATATTTCAAAAACTTTTATCACAATCCACTGAAAATCTGATTTTAATTCGCATCAAACACCCTCTTTATCTTATAAGTAATTTTTTTACTTATAAGTAAATTTTTAGCTGTTATATTTACTTATTTATTTATAAGCAATTTATTTTATGTATAATTGAATTTATTTTGTAAAATAACTGTATAAATTGAAATAAAATTTGAACGATAGCCAAAAATAACACAAAATCAGTGCCGGAAAAACTAACAAGGAATGGTTTTCTCAACCTCTTGTATAAGGTGCAACCCAAAAATGGTCAAAACCAGTAAAAAAAAAAAAAAAAACTCTCAAGCAGCAGGCCCCTAAAGTTATAGTTGGGTTGAGCAACTTCGTTTAAGATAGGCAAATGAAGATGCCCAAAAGTAAACCAACCCCTTGGACTGCTAAGAAAACCACCATTGGATTTCTATTGTGTCATTTCAGTCTAGAATGCTTTAGGCTGTATCATAGTGTGTCCTGAAATCCTCTGAATTCCAGGTGACTTGAAACCTGGAGCTGAAGTGAAGATAACTGGTCCTGTTGGAAAAGAAATGCTTATGCCAATAGATCCTAATGCAACCATAATTATGGTAATAGTATGCTCGAATACATTAGCAGCAAATTGAATTTCTACCATATGTTATAAATGGAATATATCTATTCGTTTTGTAGCTTGGCACTGGAACTGGAATTGCCCCTTTCCGCTCATTCTTGTGGAAAATGTTCTTCGAGAAGCATGACGACTACAAGGTTGTTCCTAATCCATTAAGATCTCTTCATTAATATATGCAAAGGTGATCTTTTTTAAAATGTTAATTTGAATCGGCTGGCTTTTTGTTGCAGTTTAATGGTTTGGCGTGGCTTTTCTTGGGTGTTCCCACGGGCAGCTCACTGCTGTACAAAGAGGTAAACATTATTGATTTCCCAGATCTATACTACATGCTAAAACAACTTGGTGGCAGAACTAAAAAAAAAACCACAACTGAGTTTAAATAAGTGATCTTAGGCCACAAACATGAAATGGAAAATGGAGTAGAAAAGAAAAGCTCTGTGTTGTATAGATTGTATGGATTTCATAATAATTTTTTTAAGTTCCTCTGTGATAATCATCCTTATTCCTTATAAAAAATACTAGACTGATTGTATGGTAATGGTGAGCAGGAATTTGAGAAAATGAAGGAAAAGTTTCCGGATAACTTTAGGTTGGACTTTGCCGTTAGCAGAGAACAAACAAATGAGAAAGGTGAGAAAATGTATATCCAGACTCGGATGGCTCAATATGCTGAAGAACTATGGGAATTGCTGAAGAAAGACAACACCTATGTCTACATGTGCGGACTCAAGGGCATGGAAAAGGGAATTGATGATATAATGGGTTCATTGGCCGCTAAAGAAGGTAATTTCAGTACCCTATATTTCCATAGTAGCTGATGTAATTTGCGCTTAAGTCAGTCACCTCTATATAAGTGTACGCAAAACATAAAAGCATCTCCCATGCTTAAGTTAGAAGCACTAGGAGGAATAATATGAATAGAAAAGCATTGTAGTATTAATTTTGCTCATCCCCTTTCTGGTTTAGCATGCTCAATGTATAAGTATCTCAATTCGGTGGTCATTTGCCACTACCCCGACTTTATACATGTTTATGAGTGGGTGAAATAGGTATGGTGCATAACACTAGAAATGGAAAGTGCACTTAGTGAGCTGTTAAAACAGGAGTGAGTATTTATGCTCAACAGGAACTCTTTGTTTTTGCACATTCCAGGGCAATGACGTCAATAAAAGCTTATGCAATAATCTGTTCCTGTTCTGCTTTTATAGGTATTGACTGGATAGAATACAAAAAGCAGTTGAAAAAGGCAGAGCAATGGAATGTGGAAGTCTACTAATGGATTCTACCTTTCTTGTATTGTACAAATATCAGCAAGCCAATGTGATTTTATCTGTGCTGATGTAGATAATCTACTTTCATTTTTGTAACTTATTTTCTTTTTCCAATATTCTTCTTTCATGATCAAACAGTTGCACTGCTGATCCTATGGAATTTTTTGGAGTATGGATCATGAAAAGATATAATAGTGAAACAAACTTTAATCTCATCAATGTGTAACTTGTTATGATCAGCATTTTTATGTCCAAATTATCGGCAACTCCAGACTAACTGGAAAATTTCCTAATCTGTGAATTTTGGCAATCAAATAACATGATCTGAGGATAATTCATCTCAAGCTTAAGTGTAAATTTTCTTACCTGGAAGGGATGACATGGAGGTGTTTATAGTGAAGAGGAAAATTGTCATAAATAGGAATCATGGACTACACATTGTCGATGCCAAAATAAGGTCACCTGGAAGGATGGAATTAGATTTATCGAATGTCGAAATTGGTTTTCATGAACACTAGGAGCCTTTGAAGACACTCAGATACTTAAATCAATGAACTTAGACAAGTTGTGACACAATACAATTGAATTCTATACTTGGAATTTGATGATGCGTGTATTAATGACCGTTAGGGAATTTTAGTTCTGCATAGACTATAAAGACTGTGTTGTGTATAATTAACTTGAGCAATGCTACATGTACAAGGAAAACTTACAAGGAGTTTTACAAAATGTCACGTGACAACATATCATTGGATTTTGGATAAAACACATAGTTAAAACAGCGAATCAGGTGCTGCCATCTCAGCACCTATAAAACTCCATGTGCATTATCCTTGTGCAAGTATCATTTCCGAATTAACCTTTTATCTCCTCTGAAGACGAGTTGTCTATCTTAGCTATTGTCACTAAGTTGTTATTTTCTTAGAATTTGGCTAATTGTTATGGGTCTAAAGTCTAACCCTTACACTAGCTCCATGTTAATAATTTCGATTCAGATTGAAGCTTTCATCTGTTGGGTTTTGATACCCAATAAATTCGGGTTATTATGTTAATCGGTATATTAGTTGGATAATATTTCTTAGGCCTCGGCCGATGATTGAAATGATATGTTGACACCACAATTGAACCAATCGAATCACGTAACCCACTTGGACAATTTGAAGTAGCCTAATTGTATTAGTGCTGCTCATGGCCTGACCTAAACGACTTGGATGGCTTTAAGGTGTTAGCCCACTTATCC
>CAIGRF010364055.1:8984-23791 GCA_903798235.1 Fraxinus ornus | reverse complement strand
ATAATACAATTTCAAAATTAACAAATGTACATATAAAAAAAATAAGATCAGATATCAGGTGTACCTCCGATAAAAGTGATCTATAATTTAATTAAACAAATCATAGTTATATACATATATTTTACAGGTCATGGTACACGATGTCGCATCACAGTTACATATTAAATCACACAATTAATAGGTCACAGATCATTTTCTTAGTCATATTCAATTAACTGGTCACAATCACTATTTATCTCACCCCACTTCACCCAACCCCACCTCTTCTCTTTCGTTCTTCATTCGATTTCTCTATCATCAGCGACCACCACTCATCCCATCGTTCTCCACCACCACCACCTCCATCACGCTCCTTGAGACAAACGTAGAAACAGACTTATTCTCTACTGCTCTCCTCCATCACCATCAAACTCCTCCAAACAATCGTAAAAGCAAATGTCTCTCCCTCTTGCTCTCCTCCATCACGCTTCTCCGTGCCACGAGATTGATGTAGAATGAATGGTGCCACCGCTTAGGGCCAAGTCTATAACAACGCCCATCTCATCCACCACTACCTCCGTCACACACCTCATAGTGGCAAGAACTTGAAGTGTAGGAATTAATGTAATTTGCTCTAAATATTTAACAAAATAAGCTAAAAACCAAGTAATTCTTTTTAAACAAGAAGTAAATAATGAGCAAAAAAATGAGTTGATCCACAAGCCCAAATGAGTCAACTAGTGGAAAAAATGAGCTCATCTCGATCCATGGATTGTCTCAAAACGAGCCCGAGCTATCCATGGTCTGAGTCGAGATGAGATGAGTCGCAAGCCAGAAAGCAGCTCAACCCATTTGTCACCCCTAATTTTATGCCCCATTGAAATTTAAGAAAAAAATTAATGACTTTTTTTGTTCTTTACTTATCTTTTGTTTTAATACTAATAGGATATTATTACATGTATATCAAAATTTATATAATGAAATACATAATGTCACATAGCACTCTACCACTTGTCAATTGCAAACACAATCAACTTTTTCATATCTTTTCCTCCACGTCATTTTCGGTAATCGCTTATGTACAAGTAGCAAAATTCATATTAATATACTTTGTGTATTAATCTTTTTTTTACCATGATTAAATTGGATCTTAATGGACTCGAGTCATGGCTCGTCTACTACTTGTATTCACAATTATTTAACACTAAATTTACAATAATTAATCATATCTACTCTATCATATTCATTCTTGATGGGGTCTTTACAAATAATTCACCCATCAAATCCAAACTATTTAACACAAAATCCTGTTGTCCACTTCAAATCTTCAAACAATCCAATCACCGTATCCATGCCGTTTTGAGATTTGGACCTTGCTACATGTACAAAATGGTCAAGTAGCGGCCCCCTATTGGAGGGGCGGCTGTGCCATTTTGTACCCCTAGAATAATCCTTGAGATTTCTCCAACCCTTCAATCATCATTTCATCTCATGCAATGGAACCTCTACATTTCTTATACATGCACACGTAGTTATTACACTTGAATTAATCAAAATATAGAATCGTTGAGTTAGTAATTTAATTGATGGGTAAGAAATACCTTCCAACGCTCCATTTTTGACGTATTTACAGAATTTTAACATTTCAATATAAAGGTCGACTTTATTAAAAGAAGTAGTGCGAACCTTTCTATGTTTATTAGTGATTTCAAATCCAACCAAAAAAGCACTAATTTTAAACGAACCTCGAATAGAAAGAGCGACTTTGATGCCCGTCACTTGAAATTTTTGGATGATACTTTTTTTCTTATTTTTAATCACAAAATGTCTCTCATTAGGGACACATTGAGTAGTTAAGAGATGTGATTGTTGACGTGTGCGCTGTTAGCTGGCATAGATTAGTCTAAACGGTGAAATCAATGATTTGCTAAACACAAAATCTCTCAATAATCCAAAAGAAAAGGAGAAGTGACATGTAAGGATGAACATTCATGCAACTTAAAAATAAGTGAAACCCACCCCCACATAATTAATTATGAAATAATTGTTGGGCTAAGTTTGTTATAATTAATTATAATTAAATTTGTTAATTAATTATTAATATTCTCTAGAGAATGTTTCAAATCAAGAATTGGTAGCATTTCATTTTCCAGTCCAAATAGCAATTAGCAAAATGGACTAGACAACTTTATACCTTGCTTGAAGATAGTTTTGAATTATAAGTCAAAAATGAGTTAATTAAATCACTTCCTACTCATCTTTATTCATTGTTACTACTTGCTCACTGAACTCTAAACATTTACTGAATGCTCATTAAACTATTCATTAGTTTACCCATATATCATTGAAGCCAATTCCATCCATACAGCTAGAAAAAATGTCTACGTTGTGGATGATATGGCAGACAAAATATGAGTAATATAAACGTCATCTAAAAATATTAATTCGTAAATAAGTAAAAAAAAAAATTACAATCAAACCCACTTTTCTTTCTTCTCCATTCAAGCTCCAATATTTCAATCCAAGTCACAGTCCACCCAAATTCAAAATCACATTCCTCACCAATTGATCAAATGTTCATCCAAAATCATGTTCTTCCCCAAATTGGGAAGCTGTAACATTTAGGTCGGGGAAAAAGAAAGTCGTTCCAAAGGAAAGCCCAAGGAAGATTCATCAACTTCATCTAATGAATAACTATTTTGTCAGAATTTATCACAATCTATTTGAAGTGTGAAATAATTGAGCATGCTATAGTTATTGAACAAGTTTTCCATTTCAAGGATTTGATGATGACAACTGTGCAAAAACCAAGCAATCAAAGCCTCAAGAAATTAGAAACGATTTGGGGAAAATTTTCAAAGAGGATTGGGAAAAATTAGACTTGCTAAACTAAAGAGGTAAAATAACGATTCTATAAATTTTTTTTTTTTTTTGGAAGAAAGTGCTATTAATTGAGTGGGTAATATCCAACTTGTCAAATTTTAACTGTATTAGTCGCCATGTAAGAAATTCGTCTGCCACGTGGACATTTTTGCTTAGTTGGATGAATAAAAGTGAAATGGTGATGGATCATGGATGGGTAATTTTTTTTAAAAGTGGGTGAGCAGACAAAAACTTTTTATTTTTAGGTGAGCAAGTAGTAACTGGATGCAAATGTGAGTGATTGATGATTTAATTAACTCACTCAAAAATAGAGAATTTTTTTTCCTTTTATTTCGTCCCCTTGACAAAGAATCAAGGATAAATTTTGTTACATACTATCATTTTTGCTCGTGAAGTTGACAAATTCAACTTTTAAATTCTAATACAACGTAGGACACGAGACGCTAAATTTACGGGGTCTTTAGGCTATTTACAAATCATTGTGGATACGGTTTAAGAAAATCTCGTGATTAATGGGCACTAAAATATTAATTAATCTTGTATCTACAGACTGCATTTGTGTGTTAATTGCGTTGCCATGATATTTAATATTGTACATTAGTAAGACTTACATGTTCGAGTTAGCCCCTGTTTGGTGCGCATTATGAGTCTAAGAATACATTTTTTTGTTTGATGTGATGAAGAATATATGGTTGAAAAAGAAAGAATAGTTATTTTTTTCCGGTTACAGATTTACCTTTTTTACGACTTAGGGTGTGTTTGAGCCACATTATTTTGAAAAAAATATATTCTGAAATAGTAGATTGATGGAGAATGTGTGGTTGAAAAAGAAAGAATAGTTATTGATGTGATAGAAAATATTATTTTATTGAAAAATGTGTGGTTGAAAATGAGTAAAAAAATGAGAATGAAAAAAATAATGTGGCTCAAACAAGTAATTAATTTGTATGGAAGAACCTAGAGTAAATAGAATAATTTTGTCGGAATCAATCTTGAGTAGCTAGAATAAATATTAATGAATTTAATAAAAAAATTTGGACAATTTCGCTGGGATGGATAGTTTATTACAGTACTTAAGAGTATTTCCAAGAGACTCTCTATTTTTAAAGAGCACATTCTATCATTTGAAGAACATATATAAATCTAGAGAGCATCTCATATTTAAAGAGTCTCTTGAAAATACTTGGTGTATGTCAACATCGCGAGCACTTTGCTTTAGCTAAAAACATGATTTTTAATAAAAGCCGATCAAATGTATGATTGAAAATTTAATAAAAATTATAAATTCTAATAAATGTGTCATTGAAAATGAGATTGAAAAAAAAATTATAGAATGGAGGAAACTCCGCATAACAAGTTTCTAATAACAAAATAAATTTCGTATGCACGTGATGGGCGCATAAAAGATATAATATAAATGAATAATTTTTTATTTTTTTTTATCATTTTGATCGATTAAGATTTTAGATTAGATAATTTAACATAGAAATGTGGTATCAAAATTTTCAAGTCGAAAATTTCAAACGGAATGCTTTTGACAAAGAAATAACTCTGATTTGTACGTAACGGATAGAGACAAGTATCTCAATTAATAAACCTTGTTCGAAAAAACGACACATATCTAACATTACTCGATAGACATAATTCAGAAGCAAGCGAGTACTAGGTATAATGAGTGTGACATTAATCGTGAAATTAAGGAGGTTCAATTAATCATTTGACTTAAGCACATAATCCAACACATGATAACTGTATTATTACCCTGAAAACGTTAACTATCCAACTATAATTTCGGCTTTTATCAAAAGTTGATAATGCATTAATGCTGCATGATTGTATCTTGTCTCCCTCTTTCTTGTTAAAAGCGTGTAATTTTCCTTTTTCAAGGTTGCATCCATGTTTCTCATAATTTTAACTTTTTAAGTAACTTTTTGAAAAAGGAACAAAAGAAAAAGGAAAAGTTCTTATTTTTAAGATAAGTAAATTTTGTTATTAGTAGAAAAAGCACATTCCGACATATTATTCTTTAAGGTTATGTTTGATGCATCATATCAGGTTATATAAAGAATTTAGTATAAAATTATAATGAATAATATTAGAAAAATAGTTATTTGCGTTATCGACTATATAACATAATACGAGGTTGGAATTTAACTAGGGATATTAAATTTCACTTGCCTACCTTAAGAATTTAAGAAAGGCTTTTATATAGTTCAGAGCTCAATGAGACCTCTTAACCTCTTGGGAGGGCTTTTTCCATATGACCTCTCTGTGGAGTTGACTCAGCTCTTGTTTGGCACCAAGTTATAAACTATTTATAAATTATAATTGTCCAAACAACTTTTTATTCACATATTTTGTAAGACTAACAAATGATATCCACTATTCATTCTATTTAAACCGATTATAAATAAATCACAAACGTGCTTTTGTGAAGGGCTAATGAGTTCATAAAATGGTAATGTGGCGGTCGAGGGGGGAGGATCGATGAAATCCATCCCGTTTTGTTAGGAATCTTCGAAAAACGAGAAAAAAAAAACAATTTACGATCCCATTTAATTAATTAATTGATTGTATCATTACTATTTTAATAATGATTCAGATAGAAAAACATAAAATAAACAAATCAAACAATTCGAGGAGGGCGGGACGGAGATTTTCTTTTCCATTCGGGTTGAGAACATAAAGTTTTGCCATCCCTCACAATTTCACCGCAAAATAAATAAATAAAAAGAAACAAAAACATCAGCCTTCATATGAGTTTTGTTCTTCCAACACTACTATGCCAACAGACGCGCGACAGTAACGTATCACGAGAGTAATCGATACATTGATAAGTGTATTTTTATACACTTATTTCAGTCATAACTCATAACTACCAGAGCAATTATTGTTATTTTGGACGAATTGAGGCTTAGTTTTGTATATATTTCGTTCGTTAGATGCCACTCGATGCAAAAGGATAGAATTGGAGAAAAGAAGCGAAAACAGGGTTAAAATAGAAGAAGTCAAAAGTTTGGGTACCTAATCAGACAAAGACGATAGATGATTCGGAGCACTTGATAACGATTGGAGAGTTCGAGTACTCAATTGAATACATAGGAAAGCCAAAGGACCGAAAAAAGAGTGGAAAGGGATTTGGTGATGCCATCGAGAAGGGATCAGTTTCTGTTTGGATTCAAATTCTATTCGGAATGCAATTTTTTCATCTATTTAACCTATTTAGGATGTCTAGAACGAGGACACCAGATCATATACCGTAATTTCATCACGAAGGAGTCTAGCACGAAATTCAAAAGAAATTAACGCAAGCGATTGAATATTCAAAGTTCGGGTTGAAGATTAATGAAGAATAAATTAATTTTTCACTTTTTTAATCATTGTTTTCAATTTCAGGTGACGTTATCTCAATTTTTTTGTGTAATTTACGTAACATGTTAGACTAATTCTTTTCATGTATTTGATGAAGATGAAACATATTTTATTATTTATTTTTAGTTCAAGACAAGCAGTTTGTTAAATTCTTGATTATTCTTGCATGTTTAATTTCATTATTTAATTGCTTAATCGCCAATTAAATATAAGGCTGCTTCTTGTAGTGTTGAGAGACTTATAATATGTCTAAAACATTGCTTGATTAATATAAGTGCAATAGGTTTTAGTAATAATATTTATCATATATGCAGTATTTGAGATAATCATAAAATTTAATGCGTTCTATTAATTCGAATTCAGATTAAGAATAAATTCAGGTTGTGACAATAATTTATTTAATTTGTCTTTAAAAAGAAAGTTAATTACCATAAATTTATCAATTGTCGAGAATGCATGAATAAAACTAACCACATAATGTGGATTCGCAATCCAATGCACACATTCCATATACATACAAAATCGAATTTTAGAAGTTTCGTATATTAATTAGAATAATTATAAATCACAAATACATTTTGTTTACTTGTTTTGAATCTGATTAGAAACTAATAAATTTTGATTGAATTTTATTCCTTGTGGGACGATACACGTTACTCATCGCGTATTACTTGTCAACGATCTGCGGGATTTTCATGAACACACATGATATTTAATTAGATGTACATTAATGAGATAATATTCAATTAGGCAGAATTGAATGTGGTCGGCAAATTTTTCATTTATAAATTGAGAATTAGAGCTAAAAAATTATCTTAAAAAACAGAAATATTATTTATTAAATCACAGGCAAGGGATAAACACAGGCGTCTTGTCTCTTTGGCGACAGATTATGATTCTGCTAATATTCTCATTATCATACAATAAAATTGAATTACAGATTATAATTAAATTCTTTCTATTAAATATAAATATTCACTCTCCTTTTAATAAGTTTTAACCTCTTCTTGAAGATTCCAAAATATGTCTCGTACATTGAATTGAACTAATTATAATAAATATTAAGTCATCGACATTTCACATCTATTACTTTATTAGCCAGGTTTAATTTTTTAAGCACATATGATTCAAACATGAAACCTAAACTCTAATGCAAAGAGTACCTTATAATTCATACTTGTCTCGTTCTCTCTCGATCGTACAAAATGAGATTGTGATGCATTAAAAATTTGAAAAATTCGGTTGAAGACAGTACGTACAAGTTAGGGATGACAATGAGACGTGACATGATAAGACCGAATTGTCCATTATCATCCCTATCCCAAAAGGGATTTTCGAGAATCAAGATTGTGAAGGATCGAGATGGGATGAGAGTGGGGCACCATGCCACATAGATTAAAAAAAAAAACTCCAATTACCACCCGTTTAATAATTATTTATTTATCAATATTATTTTTAATTTTTTAAGTACGATTTAAATTGAAAAACATAAAAATAATAATAGGGACGAACTCGAAAATTCGAGAGATCCCCTTTAGTGCCGGGCAAAACGGCACCGTTGGATCGGACGAAATATTCAAATAGAAGTAATTGGTGAAACTTGTTTCATGAATCACATTTAAGTAAAATTTTGTTTTTGGATCCATTCTTATTTCTTTGACATCGTCTATGTTAGAGCATTCTCAAAATAAAATTTTATGGGCTTTCAAATTTTCATTTGAAGATCATTTCTTCAAATCCTTCATTTACCCACTACAATATTTTAATCCAACCATATTTATTTATTTTTTCCAGAATGCTTATTCCTTTCTTCCATTAATACTACATTCATTTTTTTTTTTTAATTTGAAAAAAAAAGGAAAAAATATTCAATTAAGGATCGAGCTGCTCTGCCAGGCCTGTAAGAGCAAATATGAGATGGAGGTAGGTGTTTAACATTTGGGAGGGGGGGATTCATGTGAGAGCAATTGCTACAAGCCTGGTAGAGCAGAATTATCCTTCAATAAAAGTGAAACAAGGAAATCCCTTCATAGTATTGTTCTAAAAATCAAAATCTTAAAAAAACATGATATAGTAAATTCTAAAAAAGATTCATAGAAGTGATTTAAGAAATCCACTAGACATAAAACACAGGTGAGGAAAAAAACTCGATATAAGATCTCATAATACCATAGTCATCGTCGCAAAGGAAGTGCGGGATTTCAAAAAAAGTAGAGTCATATTTAATACGAATATCAACGAGGATAAAACACTTTTTTTAGAATAGCAAAGTGCCACTAACTTTTACTGAGGCCACTATAGATGCTTCGCTGTTTGCATACTTTCTCAATTGTTCCTTTATAAATACACGCGTGTATTGATAGATTTTGTAATAGCTTTCAGATTATTGAGAGCTTAATTTATAAATAGTCTCTAAAGTTGGTGCAAACTTTCAAGTTAATCCTTTAAGTATTTTACTGATCATTTATTTACTAAAGTTGATTAACTATATTATCAGTTAAAGCTCAGTGACTCGATTGCAACAAGGCGAAGGTTTAGAGAACTAATTGCAACTCACTTGATCCCTTAGTGATTCTAAGTGTTATTAATATGTTGACTGATACATTGGCATTTCGTTAGTTTTAAGAGTAATGCTACAGGAACCTGCTGGGTTACCTGTAGCATTACCCGACCCCACGCCCCCCACTCACAATGTGGGGACCCGCCCCATTATTTAATTCACCTTGGGCCCCCCTCATTGTGAGGAGGGTGGTGGGGTCGTGTACCCGGGCGCCTTTAGCAAATTCCTAGTTTTAATGGACATGTCAGCAAATTCCAATAGGCAAGTTATCGAAATCCATGCGAAGTAGCATAGTTGCTTTTAAGTTAAAGTTTAGTGACTTGATTACTCTAAATTGAAGTTCAATGACCCAATTGCAACTAGAGTGAAAGTTTAATGACGTTCAATGCAAATAACACTTTTATAATCTCCTTGTAATTTAAATGTCAAAATCAAAATTTTACTTTAATCACACATTTCTTAGAATTTACAAATGTATATTATAATTTCAATAACTTATAAACGGTTTAAACACGCTTGAAAAGGTTGCATTGAGAGAGTGAAATTCCAATGTTTTTGAATCCAAGCGACAAAAGCATTCATTTTAAAACTTGGAATGTCTCGAAAAATAATATAGAAACAGGAATGTTCATTTAGGTAGATAATAAGGACTATAAAGTAATTTCATCCTCCTGTTTTTTAATCCAAATGAAAATATTTCCATGGACACTGCTATAATAATCAATATAGAGTTATCTGTAGTCCCCAGAGCTAATGACAAAAGTCTGGTGTGTTTCTCCTTTCCCCCTTTAATTTAGCCTTTCTCTTTGTTGGCAAAGTTTTGTTGTTTTCTTCCTGTAACCAACGTAAAAAGTGTTCTAACTTTTAGTGCCAGTGATCAAGTGGACGTCAACCATCAGATTTTTTCACCAAAAAACTGGCAGTGTGTTGCAGTTTTTTTGTGACAAATACGGCTACCAAAATCCCACTATTATATCCTTTTCTCTCAATTATATCTTTGACCAACTTTGATATTTGCAGTGTGGTAAAATTCTAGGAACGACGCAGATAAAAAGTTGCAATCTTTAAGGTAAAAAAGAGTGTTTTTGTTAAAAATAATGTAACCCAGTGAAATTTCTGATAATCAGTCATCTTCAAGAGAAAATTAAAAAAGAAGTGCCACCCAAGAGGAGAAGGGTAGCTTTTAATTCTCCTAATGCTTTTGTTTTACTGTTTGTTTAATTGTTATTAAGGCATTTTCTCATTACCTACCACTGATAACTTCATTCTTCCTTCTTTTTCTGTCATGTATTTGAATATATATTCGTATTTATATTCCCTACCTGAAACCACCACGCACAACAAGATTCATTTTGTGACTCGAATGAATTAAACTAGCCATTAGCATTCTATGTACCTATACTCTCTTTGCAAATACAGCCCTTTTGTTGTTGTCACTGGGTAAAGGCATTTAAGGAGTGGTGGTGTTATAAAGCACTCACATTTGTTTATGCATTGAAATCCCTGAAAGGAAATTAGATCTAGTTTCCAATTTGAGCTTTTTTTTTAGGGGAAAAAAAATCTTTGATTGTTGGGTGTTCTTCTAAGTCAAGATCTGCTGCTGGGTTTCTTTTTGCAGTCCAAGAAATTTACATGGTGATGGGGTTTTCTAAATCAGGGATTTGAAAACTGCACTCTTGAATCCTGTGCAGAAAAAGGTAAGAACTTGATAACTTTTTGAGAAATTGGGACATTTTCTTTTCTTGAATGGGATTTATTTATTTACAGAGTGCATTTAATTATAAGGTCTTTTTTTCTGACATAATTGTGTGACTTAATTATATGAAAGATGAAAAGGGTTTTATACAAATGGGTCTTATATAGATGTTTATTGATCTACTCATTGAGATGTTTGAAATGCTTATAATTATGTGTGTTTTGTTCTTTTCACTGTTCTGGTCTTCATAATTCTTACCTACTCGTGTCTTTTTATTTTTTTGTCCCAACATTAGTAAGTTGGCTTCATAGTTAGTATCCTTTACAGAGTTTTATTTCCTTTTAATAAATTGCTGATTTATCAAGAAAAAAAAAGTTGCATTTATGAGTGCCACGAACTTAAAAGAATTTTTTCTCAAAACTCCTATATTGGTTTAATAGAAAAAGGGTTAGAAGAATTAAGGGTATTGTACTTTGCAAAGTTGAAGTGTTAACTTGGGCGTTCCTTGTACAAATTTTGCAGGTTGTTTGACATCCTAAAAGATGGCTTCTGATCTTAATGTGGAACTCTCAAAGAATACTGTCTTTTTGGGTCTCAAGGTCTGGGAAGTTATTGGGATTATTGTTGGGTTATTGATTGTGTTTATCCTCTTTTTATTGACATTTTATCTTACATCACGAAAGAAATATAAAACTCAAGAAAAACTTCCCCTTAGCCAAATACCAACTGTTTCGAAGGAAATTAAAGAAGTACGAGTGGAACAAGTATCAACTAATGAATTTGTTCCACGTGATGGGATTCTTCTCACCATTCATGAAAAATCCAGCGATAAAGAATCAGACAAAGTTTTGGTCCATCTGGGAATGCCAAAAAGAAAGAATGGAGATAACAGTAGTCAATCAGGTTCATTTCATAATGTTGATAAAGATTATTGTGGATCACATTCAGGTGAGGAAGGGAGTTCGGGAACATTTGGTGCACATAAATCTTATTCTTCACATCCAATAACTGCTCCTTCTCCGTTATTGGGCCTGCCCGAACTTTCTCACCTGGGCTGGGGTCACTGGTTTACACTTAGAGATCTGGAACTTGCTACAAACAGATTTTCTAAGGAGAATGTTATTGGGGAGGGCGGATATGGCGTTGTTTATCAAGGACATTTGATTAATGGTACTCCCGTGGCTGTAAAAAAGCTCCTCAACAACCTGTGAGTTTCGAATGTTTTTTTTTTTTTTCTTCTGATATTTAATGAAAATACTTACTGGATGGTTTCGAAGGCCAATATTTTTAATATTTTCTTTTTCATCAGGGGTCAAGCAGAGAAAGAATTTCGAGTGGAGGTTGAAGCTATTGGCCACGTGCGCCACAAAAATTTGGTTAGGCTCCTGGGGTATTGTATTGAGGGAACTCACAGGTACTGTGTAATTTGGCTTTCAAATCCAACTACTTAGCTGCATTTTCTACAAAAGCAAGACTCCCTGGAAGATTTGTTCATCGTGAACTCATTTTGTGCATGGACATGGTTTTCCATTGCAAATGGATTTAGTCCACTCATTACATGTTCCCCAATTAGTATGAGACACAACTCCAGTTATAAGCTTGTGATCCAAAAACAGAAACCCACCAATGCTCTAAAATTTTTGGGACTAGTTTATTACCTTCCTGCTTTCTTTAACTTACTCTCTACATTGCAGGATGCTTGTCTATGAATATGTCAACAATGGGAACTTGGAACAGTGGCTTCATGGGGCTATGCGCCAGCATGGAAGCCTTACTTGGGAGGCCAGGATGAAGGTTCTCCTTGGCACAGCTAAGGCGTAAGTTGGTTTATCTATGTTATTATCCTTTAATTTTCTCTTCCAACGTTATAGATCTTATTACATGTGATACACTTCTTGCAGTCTTGCCTACTTGCATGAGGCCATTGAACCGAAAGTGGTTCACCGCGACATAAAATCGAGCAATATATTGATTGATGATGACTTCAATGCCAAGGTTTCTGATTTTGGTCTAGCTAAGCTACTTGGTGCTGGGACAAGTCATATCACAACTCGAGTCATGGGTACCTTTGGGTGAGTTTTTTGCTTTCCTTTTTGGTTCTTTCTAAGTTCTACAGGGCCACTGGTTCTTGTTTTATCTCACTAGAGCACCGAAGGGTTGGGTTAAGCGTATTTTATATAGAACGATGTGCAATTACGATTCATTTTCTCACATTTTTACTTCAAAAAATGTACAGATACGTGGCTCCTGAATATGCAAATACTGGCCTTCTGAATGAGAAGAGTGATGTCTATAGCTTTGGAGTTGTGCTGTTAGAAGCAATTACAGGAAGAGATCCGGTTGACTATGGCCGTCCTGCTCAAGAGGTATTCAATCCTCTCTCTCCCAGTCTCCGCTAGAAAACATGCTAGTAAATTAAAACTATACTACTTTTTCATTGTATTCCTATTTGAGGAATTACAAACAAGCGAATTTGACGATATTAAATTTAAGAATTCAATAAAAAAAAATTATATATATTCTATTTTTATCCATTAGTGGTACAAATATACATCTTATATTGGTATAATGGAGCAGGAATCTCTATACAGCTGATACTTGAGGCTCCTTTCAGCTACTTGATGAAGTCATGACTTGATTTGTAGTTGAAAAAATTGCTGAAAGAAGCCTTAACGTCTATTTTTGTGTTCCAGTTGAATTTCAACTGAATTATTTCCTTTCGAAATCTGTCGAGTTTGCATACTTCAGATCGGCACCTCTGCTTTTCTGAGGTATTTCTATCTTCTGTTCCATTGAATGAAAATGTATGGAAATTGCAGGTAAATCTGGTTGATTGGCTGAAAATGATGGTTGGAAGCAGGCGCTCTGAGGAAGTGATGGATCCATACATGGACACAAGGCCATCAACGAGAGCCCTCAAACGAGCTCTTTTGACTGTTTTGAGATGTGTTGATCCAGATTCAAACAAGAGACCTAGGATGAGCCAAGTTGTCCAAATGCTTGAATCGGAAGAATATCCAATACCAAGAGAGGTCAGTGTCTCTTGTCCTATTGCATAATCTAGTTTACATGAATTTATCTCTTATACAACTACACTTTAATGAGTCGGCATTTCTAGTAAGATCTCCCGTGTTGCTAAAGTATGTATAGAGTTATAAAAGTTGACAAGGTTCTCGCTACGTACATGTGATTTATATTTTAGAGATGACAAATGCTCAAGAAAAGTAAAGAGTTAGGAAAGATGGTTATTTTTACTCAGTAGGAATGTTCGTTTTTTGTGTTTAATATTTCTTAGATTAATAGTTTAGGATGGTAAAAATTTGAGGAGAAAAATAGCTTATAAGCTCCAACCCAACCTACAAACTCTGGCCGACTTCCACTTGCTCTTGAAACCTCCAAGGCTGGCACAATGGTAATTAACACAAGTTTACGTGACAATACGTGGCATTAAATGATAGGTTTAATACCATGTAGACCGGTGCTAAACAATATGTAGCATTACTATAATTGAGATCTTGTTAATTTCTTTCTTGAGTGGTAATACTGTCTCTAGTTTCTCACAAAAATTACCAGGTATAGGCCTTTTCTTTAAATCATAATTTCACTACCTAGATTTTTTGAGTAAAAGCTCTCTTGACAGCAAACAGTACTTGAATAAACTGGATAGTTTTTATAATTATATTTGTAGGATCGAAGGCACAGAAGAACTCGAGCTGGTAGTGCAGAGATAGATTCGCAGCAGAACTACGACACTGATAAAAGCGACAACCAAAATCCAACGTCAGCTAAGAAAGATGTCTTTTCTTCCCAAAAAGGTGCTAATCTTAATGCACACGTTTGAAGAGAGTATGGTAGACATATGTGGGAAGAGGAGTTTGTCTTGTACTTTTCTTTTAAATTTTATTAATTTTTGGTTTATATTTCGCTTTTTTGGTCTTGTTTGTATTTTCTTTTGAGAATTCTTGTTCTTGTATGAGAAGTAGATAGAAGGACGGTTGTTTTTTTTTTTTTTATTGATGGAAATGGTGCCTTTGTGAGAAACCTGAAAACATTGGTGGGGGCTTTGTACAGATACTGTTGCTTTCTTTAGCTTATTCAGTGATGTTTGATTAAATCCATTTTTCTCTTATAGAGCCTGTTTGGTTAGGATTCTCTAGTTCTACAGTAAATCAATTCTCATTTTTTAACCACATTCTTCAATAAAATAATATTTTATATCACATCAATACTTTTTTCTTCTTTTTCAACCACACATTTCCCATCATATCACTATTCAAAATCAATTCCTCCTCCAAAAAATCTAAACCAAACAAGCTC
>CAIGRF010363983.1:0-12914 GCA_903798235.1 Fraxinus ornus | reverse complement strand
CAGATGATAGAGGGGTTGACTTGCTGATGTGGAAAAAGCAAATGGAGAGTGAATATAGGGGAAAATGGAGAATTAAAAAAGGGGAAAAACTGACGCCTAAATGAATGATTAAAAGGGGAAAGGGGTTACATTGGAGTGGGCCAGAGTTCTCAAATTTTGATTTTTTTTTTGACCTTTTTTTAGCTAAATCCGCGTCATTGTGTGAGCTTCCATGTCAAGCACTATGTTAGAGTAGCATAATTCACGGGACATTAATTAGAGGCTAGCAAGGCAATGGAGAGGTTGGGACGATGACGTGGGAGACCTAAGGTATGTGGCTACTATGGGGAGTTTGGTAGGGGGAAGGCTTGGTGCATATCGACGTGGATCAGGGTTGGTGGTTGGCACAAAAGGTGGGTGAGTGAGACGACAATGAAGTGATGAGACAAAACTTGGATTAAGTCACGATGGCTGGGGATTGGGAGTTGACACATAGGGTAGTGGAAAAACTTGGGTGCGCGGCGTGCGCCATAGTGGAAGCGAGTAGGCCCGTGGAGGTTGATGTGGGTAGTGAGGGTGGCTAGGGCAATGACTCAAATTGTTACCGTAAGTCAGACATGCTTAATTGAATTCCATGTATTTGTTAAATGTCATAATTGGATACCAGTGTCGTCCACAATTTTGAATGTCACTTTTCAATTCGTGCATAAAAGTAAACAAAATATGACAACTGCAAAAATATTTTTATTGTATAACTCGATATACAAAGAGAATTTATTCCATTTTATTTCCTTTGATCAAACCAAATTGCATTTCCCGAAAGGCCAATCACGTAAGAAGAACAACAAATACAACCTAAAAATCCCCAAAGTTTCAACTTCACTTCAAAAGTTCCATGATCCATGAATTGAATGCACAGCAAACCTTTCGAAAATCCCTAAATCCAGCCCCTTTAGCCAATGCCTTGAATTCTTTTTCTGTCCTCTCTTTCCCGCCTGGATTGTGTGCCAACATAATTACATCAATATGGACAACATTCTTAGTTGCAAGTCCTGTGTCTGGTGCCTCTGGGAGAATACATTCAGCCAATATCACTTTCCCATTTTCTGGAAGTGCTTCGTGGCATTTCTTCAAGAATTTCAGACAGTGTTCATCGCTCCAATCATGACAAATCCACTGCACGACCGTGAAAATTTCAAGATATGTTAACTTCGTGCATGACACACATGGTGTAATGATATAAGCAAGCTTTGATTACTCGTTGTTTGTCGTACCAACCAACCAAGGGTCGAATACAATTATACAACGCCGTTTTTAATGAGGAATCAAGTAAACTCACCTTCATGAAGATGGCATCTCCTTTAGGCACACTAACAAACATATCTCCACCAACATGCTCCACTCCTACATATAGCCAAGTAAGTGAATTGACCAAATAATAGATTGTATACTGCATATTCGATACACTGCACTAAACATGACATACAACAATATAATAAACAAGATTTTAGCGAGGGAAGAGAAATACCTGTATAAGATGGAGCATCTTCGATAACATGGGGCAGATCGAAATTAATGCCCTTGATGGAGGGGTGCTTGGAAACTATCATATTAAGTGTTGCACCAGTTCCACCACCAACATCAACAATAGACTTGAGGCCCTCAAATCCATTATATGTCTCAAGAATTTTCTTCATAGTAATGGTAGAATGATTAGACATTCCTTGGTTGAAAACCTTGTTAAATCTTGGATCAGTTCCATGATAATCAAATGCTGTCATTCCATATGCTTTGTTGAATGGAATTCCTCCATCAAGAACTGCATCCTTTAGATAATACCTGGAATACAAGAAACTGGTTATGTAAATAACTACTACTTAGCGTGCGGATGAGATTCCCGGGTGCAAGGGAAAATTTGAGCCACGTCGTCTAAAAGATTAAGTTGTTAGAGAAAAGATGATTTTATTTAGTCAAATGATATAAAAATGAGTGTAATTAGGAAAAATTATAATTCAAACTGAATTATTGTGTATAATTTCATTTGGTCAAAATGGAAATATTTTTCTAAAATTCAAATAAAACCAGTCTATTTCACACACTAATCACTCTATTTTAAAGTTAGGTTGTTTAGACTTTTTATGTATAATATTGGTGCATAAGAAAACAACCTACCACCAACCATTCATTCTTTAATGAATATTATCGAATACTAAATGAATTTTTAATCAAAAATACATTTTCCATTGGATTTTGGTCTCTGTTGGTGGGACCAAATTGCGTAGATAAATGCAGTCCACTAACTTAGAGCCTGTTTGGTAGGGCTATTAATCAGATTAATATTGAAAATATGGCCGTTGTTGGGTGTGATTGTAGAATGATTAGACATTCCTTGGTTGAAATCCTTGTTAAATCTTGGATCAGTACCATGATACTCAAATGCTGGCATTCCATATGCTTTATTGAATGGAATTCCTCCATCAAGAACTGCATCCTTGAGATAGTACCTATAATACAAGAATGAAGAAACTAATGAGGTAAATCATTAGCACATAGGGTTCCTTAATCCTTGGTGAAATCGATTGGTCGAACCATGGTATTAGCACATAGGGTTCCCTAATTTTTATAAAATAATTTTCATCTTCAACATGTCTAGGTCTGATTGTTTTTTCCATTAATTTGACCTACTCCACTCGACTTGACTGTGATAATTACAAAATGTCAAATTGATAATGTCTCAGTCATCATGCTACATTAGTTTCAAATTTGGACAAAGCTAACGCGGCTAAGAGGAGTTGGTGATTTGGTGGTGTAGTTGGTAGAACCAAAGAACTTTCTAAGACAGGGTCCACCTAGTGCCTTAATTTACAATGGTTTCTTGCAATGTACCAAATAGAAAAAATAAAAAAATAAAATATTTTTAGTCAAAATAAAATTAAAATGAGTATTAAATCAAAAATCGTTCTAAGCACACACCTTTTAATGGATAATTTCCACTTCACCCCGAGCCTATGTAAAATTGGTACTTGCCATGACAATTTTGCCACGGTAACAAACAAGACATTCTATAAACACTCGTTCACGATTTTGTTCAAAGCGATTGGTGTATATATCTAACACATTAAATTAAATAGAGTTAGAAAAGAGAAATCTATCTTCTTTTTCATTTCTAACAAACATTTCTAGTTAAATATATAATTTGAACATATATTATTAAAGCTAGGTTCTTTATACTCAAAATGTAATTTCTCGGAGTAATGTTGGTTTATAATTAAGAAAAAGTCAATTGGTTTATATACATGACATGTTAGTAAAAATATATTTTTATCTTCTTTTTCTTTCTATTTGAATGTGCCAAATATTTCTTGATATATATAATTTGAAAATAAATCATTAGAAGTTAGGCTCTTTAGACTTTATGCAGTTTCTACGCAATTACATCTTCCATTGTTTCATCGGGAATTTGGAGACTATTGGTACACAAAATCGTGGGCCAGATTGAGTAGGTTTTTCTAGTCAACTTGTCACGGGAGAAGTTAAAATATGTCTCTCTGCAGTCCATTTTTTAACCGTAGAAAATAAATTTTGTGACCGTTAGAACACCAATTTCAAGAATAATGCGAGATGGAAGTCAACAATTCCGACATAATGAGGCCCTACAACGATAGTATTTTTTCTAAACATGGATAGAAAATGGGCAGTAAACATAGGCATATGTTTGTTTGTTTGTTTTTTGTTGTAAACATTATCCATTAGATAACGTTATTTGATCAATCATGATACATATTATGTACATCTTATTTTATATTATTTTTGACATTGTATCATGTGATTACATATGATTGGACAATTCAAAAAAAAAAACATACTTTCTCGTCAAGCACATTTTGAATTTTCACACAATATGAAAAAAGATGTAGCAATGTACACTTAACATAATTCTTATTTAATATTATAAACATGCAAATGGAGAATAGGGATAATTAGATTATAATGGAAGAGAAGTTACCAGCTCTCCATGAGGATCTTATCCTGGTTCATGAGCAACAGAGGGGCCATGGAAACACCATCTTCATTCTTGGTCAAGAACTTACACACCGGCGCAAGAGAGTACAGCCTCTCGATGCTGCCGTCCGGCTTGGTTTTCAGGCTGCAATTCAGTACAGAATAGCTGGTAAGTAGCCGGAGAATCCTATCCAGCATGATTTTCGCCTCCGGATTCTTCGTCGGAATCTGCTCAGCAAGTTCTGCAGGAGAAACAAACGCACCAGGCCCTGCTTTTTTAATCAGTTCAAGAAGGTCGAGTTCAATGGCAGATTTGAGAACCATAGGAAGTACAGAAGCACTTGCCAATTGCATGGCAAATAAAAAAGCATCTTCTTCTGATGAACCCATTTGGATCTAGTGATTTCTTGTTCTTTTGAGGGTTTTAGCTTGAAAAATAAAAGGAGCTAAGATGGGGATGATTGGGGATGTTGGCGTGGTATATATGGTGCTTTTCGACTCACCAACCTTGTGGTTGCACCCTACACTAGACCCCACAAACTAACTATTGGAAAAATCTCACATTTTCTTGAAATTTATTAACTTCGAAATGGCTCATTTAGAAATTATAAGTTGATCAAATTTTATTTTTATTCACGTATAAATAGTTGGGATAACACTCCAACAATTGAGTATCGGACACATTACAAAATAATAAATTTATATTACTTTTAGTTGTGACCTATGACTTGTGAATATGCATCTAGTGTGTGTTGCGTGCATAAGTCAACAAGTGAGAAAAATAAGCTCATTTGATGGAAAAACACGCACATATATATGTTGTGTAAGTATATGATCCTAAATTGTATATCGTCTAAATTAATCGCGATTTTGCAATACCTTTATAGTGCATATATATTATTACAAAGAAAAAGATATTAATTTCTTGTAATATTATATTTTTGGGACCCATTTAGCCCCTGTTTGACACCCATTTTATAAGAATGAGAAATTTTGGAATAGTGATTGATAGGAGAATGTGTGGTGAAAAAGTGATGAAAAGTTTTAGATTTGTGTGTAATATTATTTTATTTGGAGAATGTGTGGTTGAAATGAAAAAAAGAGAAAAAAATGAGAATGAGAATGAGAATAGAATGGGTGTCAAACAAGGGCTTAAAGTTGAAATAAATTAAGTCCATGGTCATTATTTGAAATTTTTTTTTTTCTACATACTCATTTTCAATTATTTATAAGAATGAGAAATTTTGGAATAGTGATTGATAGGAGAATGTGTGGTGAAAAAGTGATGAAAAGTTTTAGATTTGTGTGTAATATTATTTTATTTGGAGAATGTGTGGTTGAAATGAAAAAAAGAGAAAAAAAATGAGAATGAGAATAGAATGGATGCCAAACAAGGGCTTAATTTACTTTATATCTTTGGGACCAAATTTATTGAACTCTGGTTTGATGGCGATTATTTTGAAAAAATGATGTTTTGAATAATGATTCTTTTTTAGAATGAATGATTGGAAAGTAGAAAGAAATTTTAGATTTACGTGTAAAATATTTTATTGTATAAATGTATGATTAAAAATAAGTATGAAAATGAAAGAATTTTGTTTTAGAGGGAGGAAAGCAAGATTGACATTAATATAAGTAGGTTAGGTGGGAATGACTTGTCAAAAAAGATGAAACCTAGTTCTCATTTTGGAGATGTTGGACTATGTCCAAAATCGATTGTCTATTGGGGACTTTTCAACTGCAACTCCACTACTATCTTGAACCAACCAATTCAAGGATCAAAATCAAAGCTGCCGAAGAAAGTATGAATAGATTGAATTAGATTATGATCTTTACCTACCACCACCTAATGCATGGCCCCACTCCCAATTGCTTAAAAGTGGGATAAAAATATATTAGTAATTGCAAGTTATTGATTGATTTAATTAAAAATTAAATTTTAATCAAAACTGATGAAATATATAGTTAAAAAATTATGAGATTTAGAATTAGTTATTAATTTTGATTTATATTTTTAATCAACTTTTTTAGATAAATCAGATAGGTACTAATTATTCTTCTGGTCCGATCATTTATGGTATTTTAGGTTAAGAATTTTTTTAAAGTAAACCTCAACATGTATGGCAGTATAGAGGATGTTTTCTAATTATCAAAAAGAAAGGGAGAAAGTGAAAATTAATGCTTTAGAAATGAGTTCATACATTGGTTACTTGACTCGCTTAGTAACATGGTTGCAAAATAATCGATTTAGATGACAAGTTGGCCGTTTCAGAGGTGAATTTAAACAGTTTTAATAATTGTTTTTTGGGCCTATAATTGAATTGGTTACTTGACTCGCTTAGTAACATGGATTGAAGTCTATATTTGATCCGATTAATTGCATATTAATCAAGTCAACAAGACAACTAATAGAATTTAATAGCAGTGTAATTTTATAAATTTACCTAAAGTTTGGTGGGTGTTGACTTAAAAAAATGCAACAACAAAATCCCTTACACTTCCCCTCCACGTAGATATCACATGCACACTGAAACACCCCATTAGAAGGCAAATGTCACTAGTCGAGAAAAATGTGCGGCTACCGTTTGCACTCCGATAATCAAGCCAACTGTCAGATGAGAGAAAAAGAAAGTGCAAGAGAGTGAAGGGAGATTTGGATAGAGTTAGAAATCATACCTTGGTTATGAATGGATTCACATATATATAGGAAAACGTAAATGTACCATGTGGGTAATGGGCCGAGCCTAATATGCAAATTGTTTAGTTTAATAAGCTCAATCTAATGAATAGTTGATGCCATGTAATTTAAAGGTGTAATAATAGTCCTCCAAGTCTGAGTTGTACATTCATGTGTGGGTCGAATTTTGAAATATAAGGAATTGCCTCGAAAGTATCTGTGCAAGCCTGAATAAGTGAGGGCATACAGATTGCCTCGAAAGATGTCGCAAATAATTTTTCAAAATTTCAATAGATTTCTTTTGTAATATGGACTAAACAAACCTGTAATACACTACAGTATATCCATTGCACATATACAAATAAATTTAGGGTCCATTTGCCCTTCAAATTACTTATGATGATAAAATGAGTAATGACATATCAACACTCTTCAAGATATAATATGTAGAGAATCTATCATGCATTATAGCAGGTCATATGCTTGCATAACTTAGTGTAATAGTAGTGCTATAGTGAAACAACATGTTGATAATGTAGATAATGTGACATACATACTGACAGTAGTGAAAATAGTCTCTAACATGCTAGCAGTGATGATGTAATGATACAAAGATACTAGTATCATAATAGTCCTCCCAAATCCAGCCACGAAAGGTATCATCTTCAATGGAATCAGAGGTGACCCATGTAGGGGTATCACACGCCTCGCCGATCGAAGTGGATATCCTTAGAAGAGGTGACCTCGTAGGAGGTATCACGAATCTCGTTAAGGGCGTTCTCAACAGTGGATAGTGCATCCGTGGAGAGCATCACTTTCGAAGGGCAAACGAGATGATCCCGGTGGAGGCACCACATGCCTCTCCTAACAAAGTGGATATCATTGACAGAGTTGGCCCCATGGGAAACATCATTCACCTCTTTAAGGGCGTTCTCCATGATGGATGGTGCATCCGTGGAGAGCATCACTTTTGAAGAGCATATGAAGCGACCTCAGTGGAGGCATCATGCGTCTCTCCTAAAGAAGTGGACATCCTTGATAGAGGTGGCCCTGTGGGAGGCATCACGTACCTCTTCAAGGGTGTTCTCTACGGTGGATGGTGCATCTGTGGAGAGCATCACTTTCGAAGTGCAAATGAGGTGAACCCGGTAGAGAAATCACGCGCCTCTCCTAATGAAGTGGACATCATTGACAGGGTGGCCCCAAGCGCCTCTCCTAACGAAGTGGACATCTTTGACAGAGGTGGCCCCATGGGAGGTATCACGTCCCTCTTCAAGGGTGTTATCCATGACGGATGGTACATCCTGAAGAGCATCACTTTCAAAGGGCAAATGAGGTTAACCTGGTAGTAGCGCCACATGCCTCTCCTAATGAAGTAGACATCCTTGACATAGGTGATCCCATAGGAGGCATCACGCACCTCTTTAAGGGCATTCTCCACGGTGAGTGTCTGTGTCTCGCCAATCGAAATGAACATCTCGCGAATAACTCTCGAACAATATTGAAGACTTATAAACTGGCATCAGAATGATGAGATCTTATAGCTAAGCTCGAGATAGTGAGAGGCGAGGAATAAACATCTCGTGAAGCCAGGGATAAAAATCTAGCCAAGCGGGGAATAAACATCCCGCGAAGCTAGAAATAAGCATCTGGCGAGACGTGGAATAAACATTCTGCGAATAGCTCTCGAGCTATCGGAGACTTATAAACTAACCTCGGAATGACGAGATCTTATAGCTAAGCTCGATGATAGTGAGAAACAATGAATAAACATCTCGTGAAATTAGGGAGAAGTATTTGGCGAGGTGGGGAATAAACATCCCACGAAGCCAGGAATAAGCGTCTGGCGAGGCGGGGAATAAACATCATGCGAATAGCTTTCGAACTATTGGAGTCTTACAAGCAGCTTTGGAATGACGAGGTCTTACAACTAGACTCGACGTCTCGGAATGACGAGGTCTTATAGCTAAACTCGATGATAGTGAGAAGCGATGAATAAACATCTCGCGAAACCAGGGATAAACATTTGGTGAGGCTGGGAATAAACATCATGCGAATAGTTCTTGAACTACTGAAAACTTATAAACTGGCCTCAGAATGAAAATGTCTTACAGTTAGGCTCGATGCCTCGAACGACGAGATCTTATAGCTAAGTTCGACCATAGTTAGAATCGAGGATAAACATCTCCCGAAGTTAAGGATAAGCATCTGGCAAGTTGGGGAATAAACATCCCACGAAGTTAGGAATAAACGTTTGGCGAGGCAGAGAATAAACAACTCGCGAATAGCTCTCGAACTATCGAAATCTTGCAAGTAGATGACGAGGTCTTATCGATAAGCTCGACAATAGTGAGAAACGAGGGATAAACATTAGATTAATTCTACGAAAAAGTTTTACAAACCAATTCACTCCCTCCCCATCTTAGTTAGTTATTCCTGGGCTATCAATTGGATGAGGAAAGAAGTCAAATGGATAAAGTATAGTCAAAGTATTACCACACATCAATTTTCAACCGAAAAAGTCGTGTTTCACATTTTTAGCCTAATATTGATATCCAATTTTGGCATAGCAAGCTTTCGAGTTGAAAAATGATATTTCTAAAATAATGATAACCCTACAAGTTATCTTTTCAATGCACAAAAAGGGAAAAAATCCGATTTTCCTTATTTTTGTTTTGGTAACAATTCAATGCAATCTTTTTGGCATCTGTTAAATACCAAACTCAACTAGAACGTGGGAGATAGTCATTCGACCTAAATTTCATCATATTCTACATATTGGAGGCGAAGGACAAGTCTATACACCAATTCAAGGCAAATCATACAAGTATTTTGAAGATTCATAACCCAGTTTTAAGATTTGAGCCAAGAACGTGGATTTCTCCTACTTCTTCCATATTTCTTATTTTCGGGTGATATTTTTCCAATTATTCCTGTGTAATTTAATTATAAGAATTTTAGGCTAAGTTTTTCCTTGCATTGGATGAATGATGATCCTATTGTTTGTTTATTTTAATTAAAGATAATTAGTTTAGTATTTCTTAATTTTTCTTGATTGGTTTTGTATTCTCATTGAACTATTTGATTGCTTGATCACCAATTAGATAGTACATTGCATGTTGTAGTATAGGAATACTCACAATAAATTTATAACGTGACAAAATCAACATGTAGACAATAAATATTAGGAATAATGTATATGGCATGATTATGTATGATAAATCCTGTGAATCAATGCATGTTTTTCATATAAATTAGGATTATGAATATGATTGGATCGTATTAAACAAGGTCTAATATATTTTGGAATAGAATATTGAATAACAATGGATCATCGATTGTCTTGAAAACATAAATTTATTAGATTATGAATTAAGAATTGAATTAAATGAGAATAAGGGGGTTCACAATTCCAATACAAATATTCACTTATTAAATATATACTTTATTTGCTTTGTTAGCTTAAGATTAATATAGATCATACAGACCATCTGTTTTGATATCACCATACTTTGAATTTAATAGTAGCTATTTGATTACAAATCAGACATTATTCCTTGTGGAACGATACTTCTTAACTCAAAATTTTATTATTTGTACAACGATCGCATACGTTTGCGAATTTTGTTCGAACTAGTTGCAATTAGTTCTTTGTTTTTGTTTTTATTTTTTATATTTAAAAAAAAAAGAGTATATTCATAATTTCATAGCTTTTTATTGATACACTGGATGAAAATAAATAGAAATAATTGTTTGCATAATCAAATGTGTAATTAAGGATGAAAATGTCAAAAAAAAATGTATGCATGTTTTCACAATAATAGTAAAAAGTAGAGACATTATGTGCTAATTACCATTTTACTAATTTATTTGAGACTTGTTTACACTTTTTAAAAAAATTTGGGACTATGGTTACAATAACTTTTTTTAAAAATTTAAATAGAATGATATATTCGTTAATTTATATCTTTTAATTAAGAAAATGGATGAAAATGATTTTTTAAGCAATGAATGATGGAAATAAAGGTGAAAATGTTAAAAAATGAAAGATAAGACATTTTCTACAATAATAGTAAAAGATGGGGACGTTACGTGCTCATTACCTTATAGGCTAACATTATGACGTTAGTGTGGACAACCCTGACATCAGCTAGCTCTTTGTTTGGACTTTGGAGTATCTGAAGTAACAAATACAACAACAATCACCTTCTATTGTCTCCACCAAGAGATTTCTAATAATTCTTCAATATTTTCAGACAGCCAACATCGCTCCAACAGTGACAAATCTACTAAACACAAAAACAATATTTTATAATATAATTACGACTCGTAGTAATACAACCTCGAACTAGTTCGTATAAAAGCGATGTGAATCAGTTAAAAGAGAAGATCATAAATCAATTAGAAAAAAAATAAAAAATGAACAAGATCTACGAAAATGCAGGTAACTTTCAGCTCAGTAAGAAATTTTCACGATCAAGTACAATTCGGAAGCATTGTTCGATTTTGTATATTTTCAAGATCAAATCCCATCGTTTAAAGATTCATTTTAGCATTTTTTTCTGTTTTGATAAAGTTTAATGGTATTTTCGTCATTTTTATAATTTTTTAGTTTTATTAATATTTGTTTGCTGAATTTAAGGCTGGACAAAACTCCAGGACCGAATCGAGCGGTTCTTCATAAGTTAAATATCCAAACGGGTATCTGAATCGAGAACTGATGGGTTTGGGTCGGTTCTCGATTCTAGACGAAGAACCGAATCTAAATAATTTTTTTAATCCTTTATATTGAATTAATTAAATTATTTTATTTTTATAACTTTTAATTTATATTTCATTTTCTTTATGTAAGTTACTTGAAGCAAATGAATTATTGTTATGTATTTACTTTTTGGTATTTGTATACATTGAATTAATTTTATTGAACAATTTGTTATTTATATGTTTTTAAATTGGGCTACGTTAATTTGTAAATATTACGAATGAACATGTCATTAGTTGTATTTATTTAGTGTTGTTGTAAATATTAAAAAAATTTAATTATGGTATGGAACTGAACGCACCGAACAGAATCGAACAAACTGAATGGAACCGAACCCGAACGGTTCCATAATTATATTTGGATCCGACGGTTTCATTTATTAAATAACTGACCCATGTCCAGCCCTAGCTGAATTTGAATTTCGATTCGATTATGATTTATTTTAACTCTTTAAATATGTAAAAGGGTTTGAAACTTTACATTCATTTTGATTAATAATAATTCAATTTTTCCGTTATTTGATAGTTTTCAAGCATTCTCAAACTCGTTCGAGTGAAATTAAAGTAATACCCGTTTATGTGTTACTAACAAAATCCTTTTATTATCATTCATGTTTCCCTCCCGCGTCAAAAAGTTTACTTACCTTAA
This sequence comes from Fraxinus ornus, assembly GCA_903798235.1. Lineage (NCBI taxonomy): Eukaryota > Viridiplantae > Streptophyta > Magnoliopsida > Lamiales > Oleaceae > Fraxinus > Fraxinus ornus. The sequence goes on along the minus strand of CAIGRF010363983.1, from coordinate 846 downwards.
TGGCATCTGCATTGGTTATGCTAAACAAACATGTTTCACGCCTAAATATACACAACAATCAACTTTAAAAAATATTATTTATATCACTCGATCATAATATTCTGCACCTAGATAAGATGGAGCAATTTGGATAACATGGGGGCAAATCAAAATTAATTCCCCTGATTGAGGGATACGAGAAATGATCGAATTTGGGGATGGCCCGGTTCCACCTCCGACATCGACGATCGACATGGGACACACGAATCCTTGGTATGTCTCGAAAATTATCTTCATTATTATGGTCGAATGATTTGACATTTGCTTCATTCAAAATCTTGTTAAATCTTGGATTTGTGGCCGGGTACTCAAAAGCATTCATTCCATATGCTTTGTTGAATGGAATTCCCCCCTCGAGAATTGCATTTTTTAGGTGGTACCCATAATTAAAGAGATTATGAGTAAATTATTTCTTGGAAAAATGAAATGCGCACAATCGGACTCAATTAAATAGAGAAGACAAGCTATACAAGACTATCTACTCGATTGAATCCAATTAAAAATTAAACAGGGGCGGACGCAAACCAAAAAAGTTAGGGGGACACAATCAAACTTGCAAAAAAGTTGAGAGAAATTTTACACTCGAAAATTTACGTCCAAAAAAAATCATATCTCATGTAATTTTAGACTTTAAAAATTTACATGAGATATGGCTTTTTCGGATATAAAATTTCGAGAGTTTTTTATGTCATATTTCATATAAAGTCCCCTAATAAAATGATGAAAATTACATTGAGAAATTTGTATCGCAAAAATAGTAAATGTTAATGAAATAATTGAATTTTTTTTTTGATAAAATACTAGTTA
>CAIGRF010363966.1:100808-112130 GCA_903798235.1 Fraxinus ornus | reverse complement strand
AATAGACAAATCAAATCCCTAAATAATCTCCGTAACATAGAAAACCGTAAAGTGATACCTGTTAAAGAGTCTAGGAACAGGAAGGTTCACCTGCACGATCTGGTGAATGGAACCAGTTATTTAATTTTTTTTACCATTGGTTCGACTCTGACCCTATCAGGTCAATGGTCGCCCAGTTTTTAAAACATTGGTATTATCAACTTTCTTGTACCCCATAGACCTGTGGATCATTTCCGGTTTCCCTTTCCTCCCTACTACCCAATCAACCACCCACAGACACAGGAAAAAAAGAGAAAAAAGTAGTAATACCAGTTCGACGCTGCAATAATGTGTATTTTTTCATACTATCGTGCCTTTGATCTTCATCCTACATTATATGATACTTGTCCTTGCATCATTACATTAGTTACTAAATCTGATGTAACAATGTAGGACTCCAAAAGCAACAATTTCAGCTGCACTGGTTAAACAATTGCGAGAGGAAACTGGAGCTGGCATGATGGATTGCAAGAAAGCCCTTTCTGAAACTGGAGGAAACCTTGAGAATGCACAAGAATACCTAAGGAAGAAGGGCCTTTCTGCTGCTGACAAAAAGTCTAAACGACTTGCTGCTGAAGGCAGAATTGGGTCCTACATTCATGATTCCCGCATTGGAGTTCTACTTGAAGTTAATTGTGAAACTGACTTTGTGGGTAGAAGTGAAAACTTCAAAGAATTGGTTGATGATCTGGCGATGCAGGTTGTTGCCTGCCCACAAGTGCAGTACGTATCCATTGAAGATGTCCCTGAAAGCATGGTCAACAAAGAGAAGGAACTGGAGATGCAGAGGGAAGATCTTCAGTTGAAGCCTGAGAATATAAGGGAGAAGATTGTCGAGGGAAGGATTTCAAAGAGGCTTAGCGAGCTTACTCTTTTGGAACAGCCCTTCATTAGAAACGATAGCATTTTGGTGAAGGATCTGGTAAAGCAAACTGTTGCTGCCCTTGGGGAGAATATAAAAGTCAGGAGGTTTATTCGGTTTACACTTGGCGAGACGAGCAACTCAGAGTTAGGGAATGAAGCAGGAGATGCAGAATAGTAAAATTTGTTTGATGGAGCTATTAAGTATCAATACATTGAACTATTACCTTATTTTGACTGTTTTTTTGAGTACATGAATCTTTCAGGAGACTAGTAACAGGCAATGGTCGAGTCTGTTGTAATATTGAAAACAATTTTGTAGAGATTCTTTTTCGCAATAAACCCTTTTCGTCATCCGAATATGGATTACCATCCGAGGGTGCTTTTTTTGGGGTGCTGAACATGAATTCAGGCTCATTCACTCTTCAAATTGCCCAACTATAGTAATTTTTTGTGCTCAACGTTATGGCTAGTTCATAATGATTGCATTGATTGACACGTGATTAAATCAATCTGTATCCGATTATAGTTTCTTCGATAGTAGATTGACAGGTGATCAATCTTTTCTTTTTACATATATTCATAGACTTTCTTTCGTATTACTGGACAAGAAACTACCTTTACAACTTGTAGCTAGCATTCACGACAAAAGTTTTTGGGTAAAAAACTGATGAAAAGAAATGTTATCATGGCTATCTACTTGACAAACCAAAATCACGAGCATATGTTCTTGTTTAAGAGAAACGATCATTACCAGTACCATCTGTATTATGAAGAAGGAGAATCTCGAGTTCTAAGAGTTTTGCCTGTTAGAGATTGCTTTGCCTGTCTTGCTCTTGAAGGCCAATGGAAAAGGAGAATCTTACATTCCAGGAGGTTATATTTTTTCGTATATTTAGAATTTTTTTCTGTTTGTCAATGAGTTAGCTGCCGGATTTTATCTACAGAACTATTCAGTTGGTAATTTAGAGCCTGTTTGGTAAAACTAAAAAGCTGATTAAAATTGAAAATATGGTCGTTATTGGGTCCCACTTGTCTAATAAAAGTCAACAATAACGGCTAGTTTTTCAATTTTAATCCGATTTTAATCTCTACCAAACACACTCTTAATCATCCTGTTTGAAAATAATAGAAGCAGCAGCCCCTTTTTCATGTATCAAATCCAATGTCCTTTTCTTTCTATGAGTGTGAATTCGATTTAGAAAGGTATTAACGTGTAAAGTAGCCATTAGGCTATATTTTATCAGACTAAGTGGTGTCTTTTCCCTAACATTCATGTTCATTCATAATTTGATAAAACAGATTTATGTTTTCTATTCAAATTTAGATGTGATTCAATTTTTATAAGAAAATTAAGGTGGAACCATCGAAAAACATCGAGTAAAAAAAAATTCTCCGTAGTGCGCGGAGTGCCATTCCTCCGTGCAGATACACCATGTCTCCGTGGTGCACGGAGTTTTTTTTTTTTTTTAACACACACTGATCACTCATGATAGTAATTAGGGTAATTGGCGAAAAACGTCCCTACCTATTACGGGTTTTGTGGAAAACGTCCCTACGTTTGATTTTTTGGTGAATAACATCCCTACCTATTCATTTTCTAGTGCAAAGCGTCCTTCCGTCCAATTCCCGTTAGAATGCACCGTTAAATCCAAAAAAATTGATTTTTATTTCCCAAACTGAAGGGTAAAACCGTCTGAACACCCGCTACTAACTTCCATCCCTTCACTGCTATCCCGCCTTTTTCTTCTTCAAATGTTATGCATAACTAAAAAGTGCAAGTAATATGAAAATTAATTTCGATGATGTTGTAAAAAATAAGGAAAAATGTCGGAAATCACTGTATTGTTGGTTGAACTTCACTGTGAGTGCCGTAAATCTTAAAAAAAATTAAAAATTGGAATGGTATATGAGGATTGAATGCAGTCGATAAAATTAAGATGTTTATCCCCATTTTTTGCTTACGAAGGCTGTAAATAAGGGATAAAGTGAGAAAAACAATGAAAATGTGCTTTTGTGAATGGAGGTTTCGAGTTAGAATGGAGAAGATGATGAACAGAAACGGGTGTTCTTCCCAATTTAGCATGATTGTCTTTGCGAGAAACATCCCTACCTTTACAATGTCTTTGCGATAAACATCCCTACCTTTACAATGTATTTGCGATAAACATCCATACCTTTACAATGGCTTTGCGTAAAACATCCCTACTTTTTTTAAAAATTGTGCAAAACGTCCCTGCCAGATACAACCCAGAAACCTGTTTATACGACCTGCAACTCATTGTCCCTAACACCCATTTCGAACACAACAAAACCAATAATCAACCATCAAGCTCAATAACTGAACCTAGCAATTACAGTACCCAATAATCAAACTCAACAACCTAAACTCAGCAACAAAATAGCAAAGAACATATACTATTGCAGTCAATGAAGCAAAAACCGGTACACTTTCTGTCCAGTTCAAAAACATCAACAAAACATATACAATTCAGCATATCCTACAGAAATTAACCAGTACACTACTGTCATGAATGAACCTTAACCATATTCAATTCATTTGCACTGATTCATTGAACAAAAAATAATTTTTTTTTGACAAAAGCTAAAGCATGGTGGAAAAGATTAATTCCGGGCTGGTGGTGGTGCCCCTTTGCAGGTCCGACTATTGTGTCCTCGTTCACCACACTTCCTGCAAGTCATTATCATCCCTGCTCTTTTACTTGGAGTTGATGTGTCTGTAGTTGACTGACTTGAAGAAGTATTTCTCGGCCTCTTTGACTGACTTGATGCCACTTCATTTGGCTCTTTTCTTCTATTTTTTCTTGGCCTCCCAGCCCTTTTTGTGTACACTGGTGGATTGAGAGGATTGAGACCTGGGTTAGGCCACGAGTCCGGGCCTGTGATGGGGTAGATGGATGGAGTATAAGTCATGAGGTATGCTTCCTTCTTGTAGATGTCATCTACATAATCCATTACATTAAGGTCCCTTGATGCTATCGAGGCAATCACATGGCAACACGGAATTCCGGACAGTTGCCAAGTACGACACGTGCATGTTCTTGCCCTCAAGTCCACAGCATTTAGTACAGTGCCTAAGTTGTGTCGAACTTGAAACCTTTCATTTCCAACATATTCAGCCCACTCCACCCTTGCAAATGCTCTGTTTTTGTCAACAATTTTCTGAATTCTAGGGCCTATTGATGCTGTCCATCGATCAGAAGACTCTCTACGGGCTACAATCCTCTTCATCAAATAAATGCGAATCTCCTCTAGCATTGTCAGAATGGGCTTCTCTCTTGCGCTGACAATTGTACTATTAAATGATTCGTACAAGTTGTTTAGAAGCATGTCGCATTTATTCCCCTCTCTGAAATGGGACTTACTCCAATGAGATGCTGGTTTTGATTCAAGCCATTCGTACGCAGTCTGGTCCAAGTCTAACATGCGCTGCATGTGTTGAAGCCACTGTGACACAGTCGTCGATCTGGCGGCAGCCCACAGACAATTCTTCAATGACAACCCCTTGTGAGAAACACTGAAATTGTTGTATAAATGTCTAACACACGTTCTATGCTCCGCATTCTCGAATAGTGTCTCAATTGCATTAACTAACCCCTTTTGTTTATCAGAAATAAAAGTACAGTGCTCACTGACGTTAATGTGCAAATCATCCTTCAACAACCCCAGAAACCATCTCCAGTTATTCCCATTCTCAACCTCTACAATTGCATACGCCACTGGATACATACCATTATTGGCGTCCACCCCTACTGCAGTCAACAATTGTCCACCGTGCTCTGTCTTCAAAAAGCAACCATCTACCCCAATTAACCTTCTACAACCCCTAAGAAAACCTTCCTTCAAAGCTCCTAGGCAAATGTACAGTCGTTTGAATTCACCTGGATACCCCTCAACCAAAGCAGTTGTTCCAATGTTTGTCCTCTTCAACTCCTCGCAATAATCCCATAATATTTTGTAATGCTCAAACACACTACCTCGAATACTTTCAAGTGCCCTCTCCTTAGTTGTGTACACTTGCCAAGCTGAGATATCACCCAAACCATCCTTTTTCACCCTCTCCATGAATGTACTAACTGACATCTTTGGTTCAGACCTCCAATCAGATAAATACCTATTGGCTAAATAGGTAGAGCTCACTCTGAAGTTCTTATACACCATCGGGCATGTATGCTCTTCGACCAAAGTTTTAATCACGAAGCTTGTCTTGTTATGCTCCATCGTTGCATATAACAACCATGGGCAATCCCCCTTACATACTTCTCTCAGTCTAGTGGCGTCATCCTTCTTGTATTTGATCTCTCGATTCTGTCTAAATGAATGTTCAGTGATTGCTCCTTTTAGGACGGCCTTAGACTCAAATACCATGGCTGCATAGCATAACAAAAGTATTACGATTTCAAATCAGTAAAAGAACTTTGAGAATACGTAGTAAAGAAAATCTTCAACTAACCTGTTCTAAAAACTGGATCCTCCATGTCTGTACTAACATTGAAAGCATCACTAGAAGCCCCCTCTCCCTCCTCTTCACTGTGAATGCTTCTTAAATCATCGGAGTCTCCGTAGTCGGTATCACAATCCCTAACTTGCTGGGCATCTGCTGCACCAAATCCGAAATCAAAATTAACCCGTTGACTCCCTGCTTCACCAGTACCTCCATGCTCATGCTCCATCTCGTAATTAGATTCCACCAACACTTCAACTTCCTCTCCCCCACCTTGTTCTTCACCAACATCTTCAACCACAACCTCATCAATTCCCGCACTCCTATCACCCACATTTGCACCTTCACCTTGATGGTATTCGAAGCTTTCCTCGTACTGTGACCACAATTGTTCAGCATGTTCCTCAAAAAAATGCTCTGCCCAAGTACCTTCATCCCCAGCTTGTTGCATCTCTTCGACAATAGGTATATAACAATCTTCAAATACTTGGTTGTCATCAACTTCATGCGCATGCAACGGCAATGCATACGATTGCATTGGGGCTACGCCATATATTTGTAACAACGAACGGCCCTCCATGTCCCTAAGCATGCCCTCAACATCCCTTTCGCTTGCCAATCTCGTCAATCCCTTTCCTAAAACCATCCTTTGCTTCTTATAATAGAACTCCAACACCATCTCATTACCAACCACACGTAAGAATTTACTCAAATTCTCCTTCGTGAACCATCCAGCCTCAAGATAATCGATGAAAAACACAAACCCCCCTTTATACACCACATTGTTTGGCTTTGCAAAAAAATTGCCACCATGATGAACTTCAACAGTGAAGTATGGAGAATTTCCACCTGCATGCAAACGGTAGGAAATTCAAAAACAAATATCCAGCAAGAATTTGAAATAGATTCATATAACTCATGAACATTTTTCAGAAACAACAGAAAACCCCCAATTTCGCACACAAATCAGAAACCGAATCATCATAAAAAAATGTTCACTTTGGAAACTGACAACTCTCACACAGTTTCCACAACTCTCACACGTCAAAAAGTTCCCAAAATGTGGTTATTGCACATTACGATTGAGGTAGCCCACACTGAAATTGGGTGAATGTACATCATTTTTGGGTTATGCACGTAGAGAAAACGTAGGTTGAAGAACATACCGTACACTGGTGGATCATCTCCGGGGTCCCTAAAAATCGGACGACGCATGTTGAGTGCAAGTCCAAGTGCTTCGAGTATATACCTGCAAAACGGTGATAAAACACTAGAAAACTAAATGAAAACATTCGACCAAGCCAAAAACCGAAAAAACTGTCAGAAATCATAAAAACCCATTTCTTACAGTTGCTCGCTTCGCACTGGGGGATTCAACAAATCATGGACCCTGAATGACGAGGCGGGGAACGGAGAGGAGAATGCGGTGAACGGAAGAGAAGGGTTAAGCGTGATATGGAGACACCCACTCTCCGTTCGTCTTCCTTCCGAGGCCTCTGTTTTTGCGAAATAGCAGTGAACGAATGGAAGTTAGTAGCGAGTGTTCGGACGGTTTTACCCTTCAGTTTGGGAAATAAAAATCATTTTTTTTGGATTTAACGGTGCATTCTAACGGGAATTGGACGGAAGGACGCTTTGCACTAGAAAATGAATAGGTAGGGATGTTATTCACCAAAAAATCAAACGTAGGGACGTTTTCCACAAAACCCGTAATAGGTAGGGACGTTTTGCGCCAATTACCCTAGTAATTATTAATGCTAAGGAGTTTTATTCTTTTTGCTCATATTTATGTTGGGAGATAAAAAGATTGGATTTTTGGGTGATTTTGATATTTTATTAAGGTAGATTTTTTTGATACGACTCGTTTCATCAATCGAATATAGATCACATGGAAATTGGGTCGACAATTGTGGTTGCTTCCTTTAATCTTTCTCCAGTCAACAATTGTGTGAGAACTTCCCTCTGTCTTTTTCCAGTCAATAATTGCAGGTAAGAAGAAGTCGATAGTACCCGTCTGTAAGAGATATGCGCAGATGGGTAATGAATGGACTATGGATAAAATGGGCAAGAAAAATGCTTCACAAATGAAAAGTAATTGGTTCCCTCTTTTAAGAGAGTAGGGATAAAAGCAATGTAGGTAGCAATCTATAAAATGCATTATCGACTATTTTAGACATTGTCTATTCAACGGGGTGGGTTCGAAAAAATATATGAGTCTGTTTGAGCCCCATTTTTATATAAAATGCATTTTGAAATAGCATTTTGAAGAAGAATGTGGGATTAAAAAATAAAAATTGAATTTACATGCAATATTATTTTATTAAGAAATGTGTAATTGAAAATAAGATATAGAAATGTACTTTGAAAATAATGAGATCAAACAAAGGCTATATGCAGTGTTCAAAAAAGCTCGTACAGACTGCGCTTAGGCACCGCCTAGGTTCAACACTCGGCAAAATGCCTTATTTCGCGCCTAGACGTTTTTTTTCCAATTCCTAAACGGTTTAATTTTTTCTTTCATCTCTCTCTTCTTTCCTAGGAGTGCTTTATTAGATTTTTTCTTTTTTTCTTTTTTCTAAAAAGTATTTTATTTGATTTAAGCTTATTATTTTTTTAATTTTTAAAAAACTTTTCATTTGACTTTAATTTCAAGTTTTTGAAAGATTTTATGCGTACAAAAGTTAAAATTGACTTTATTTAAATAGTTAAACAAGATTTAAGTTATTCTGCTATCTACGAGTTAAATTCATAAATTGCCACACAAGTTTATACTTTGTGTCACCATGTCCACTCAATTTGATTTTATTTCACCATGGTTATCCAACTTTATACTTAGATGGTGTTTGGTGGGGATTAAAATTAGATTTTTAGTAGATTGTGATAAAAAAATTTGAAATGTGTGATTGAAAAGTTGTGGGACCTATGAAAAATATGGTTAATATTGATTGTTTGACTCAAATTTTAATTCGAACCAAACAAGGGCTTAATGTCACAATGGTCAATCAATTCGATTTATATCACAATGACCACTCAATTTCATATAATGCTTCACCATGGTCACTCAATTTTGTATAGCGTTTTACCATGGTCATCCAACTTCTTTTCACCATTTTCATTAAGGGGGTAAAATGCTAACTTTGCATTATATATAAAATAAATTTTAAAAAAATAAAAATAAAATTTAATTTTACTCCCAAACATTTTAAAAAGTGCAATTGAGTTCAAAATTCTTATTAAAACATTCAAGCCATCAGTCTTTTCCTCATCCCTCAGCATTATCCTTTCTTCACTACCTAAACCATCAGACCCTACCATTCAAACCGTTAATGATGACCACAACTATCATTAANTTAAGTTTTATTTAAAAAATAAAATTTTTATTTTATTTTTTAAGGAATTTTTTTAAATAACTTTTTATTTTATTTTAGTTTTTTAAGTAACCTTTTTTTAAATAAGTTTTGATTTAAAAATAATGGTTTGATTTGGTTTGGTTTGAAAAAATTTCAAATCATATGAAATGGTTTGAATTGAAAATATAACACAAACTGCCCAAATCAAATCGTGTTTACCCTTAATCTAAATCCCCCATTTAGAGAATCTTTAAAAATTACAAACTCACCATCTCGAGCCCTGACCATCCTATCCCCATTCTCGGGAGATCTAATGTCACACCCCAGCATTATTCCATATTCCCGAGCACTTGCTACGGCCAAATGTTCCTTAAACTTACATGGTTGGTCAGGGAAAGTGAACGGGATCGAGGTATCCTGAGCTCGAGGCTGAATACTAATGGGAACAGCCATAGGTATGATCGATCCCGCCCGGTCCTCAGGAGTTATTCCTGAAGACTAGGATGAACTACCACTATCACTGCTCGACATCCTAAGTAACTATCCTAAATAAACAACTTAAGGTCTCAAGCTCTTACCTTAATACCCGATCTCGAGAAAGGCCAAAGGAGTTACTGAGAGTCAAAATGTGAAAAATGAAAGCGAAAGGAGGTATTTATAGCCTTCCAGAGAGGGAGGCCAAAAGTCACATGCTTAGCCGTTGGATCATGACACGTGTTAATGATCCAACGACATAGGATTTTAACCGCCCTTTTTTACTCAAGGCTTACGTCATCACCACGTAAGCCCTCGAGCAAGACGACGTCGTGCATTCTGGCATTGCAACCACCCTCCGAACCCGATCATGGTTGCACGAAGGCCAGTGATATGGTCGAAATAGGCTCGAGCTTAGACTTACCCTGAGGAAGTGTTATCACCAAGGACCGCTCCCTTCGTCCTCGGGTAAGTGTGGGTGCTCGACGACTCGAGCCACAACAAGCTTAAGGACTTGCGATGCTAATTTCGACTAATTGCTGAGAGCATTCCTCGGGATATGTCCTCGAGGATCTACCACCCATTCATCATAGTACCCTCGAGGATTGTCCTTGCTAGACTCAAAGACCTAACTAACTCAAAGGAGGAGTATAACCTTATCCAACTACCCCATATGACGAATCATAGGTCCTGAAGGAGTGTCACCACGGAGAACACTTCAAATATAGAAAGGTTGGACTTTTAGTTACAATCTAACACCTACTCCAACAGTCGCTCCTGAAAATAAGGAGGACAACTCCTATTGAGATTGAACAACCACCTCTATAAATAGGAAACCTATGATCATTATCCAGTTACGTTTTTCACATATATTTCTCATCGTACATTCTCTCTCTAAATTCTCTCTCTGACTTAAGTATCGGAGGGGGGACGAGGCCAAACCTCGACGTCATTGTTTCAAGTACCGGAAGATCTTGTTCGTGCTCGTTCCCAGTCGTCAAGCTCGAAAATCACACATGTGCGATTTTTGGTAGCATCAATGACCATGGTGACGCTAAATATAAAGCTAGGTAGTCTTGGTGAAACAAAATCAGATTGAGTAATCATTGTGACACTAAGTATAAAGTTGGGTGGTATCAGTGAATTTAACCCTACTATCTACATTATGTAATTATAGTCTTGAAACTCAACATTTTGTTGCAAACTCCAAAGGTATGTATAAAATTTCTATGAATCTAGTAAGTATGACTGTCTAGTTGAAAATTGAAATTATAAAAAAAAAAAGGATTATTAACTAAATATATTATTTTATAACTTTAGATATTTGATATGTATTATTTTGGTTATTAAATGATTGAAAATTTAAAATAATATTAAAAATAAGAAAACATTTTTTAAGCCTAAATTCGTGAAGCTTGAAGTCTTTACACTTTTAGAACACTGGCTATGCGTATATTTGGCTCCTTCAATAATTTGTTGTCTCCATCTTTAAAATCCTAGCTCCACTACTGATATGATCCATACCAAATTTGAACTTAGTCTAAATGCAGGTGATTCATATCTCTAATAGGGATATAATTTATCAATAAGTTTATAATTCAGCTCATATTTGATCCTCATTTTTTAAAGTTTATTTTTCTTTAATTTTATTTTATATTTCACATTCTTTTAATAAAATAATTTTCTACATAAAATAATAATGTTTTCCCTATTTTTAGATAGCACATTCTTAAACAAAGTGCTTGTTTGATGGTGATTAAAATTAATAAATTTTGATAGAAGTTAATGAAGTATAGTTAAAAAAATGTCGAATTTTATGAAATGTGTGATTAAGATTAATTATTAACTCTAACTTAGAATAAAATTTTTATTTTAATCTCCATTAAAAAAAAAACAAAAAAAACAAAATCACTCCTCACAAAAGCTACTTCAGAAAAATTTCTGCGAAATGATATTAAAAAAGGAAACAATACATTTTTAAGGTGTTTACTTTACACCTTTTCAAAATTACAAAAACAAGTTTGAAAATTCACAAATCAGGTTTTTTAAATTTTTAATTAATAAATAATGAATTATTAAGTCAATTTATTATTAAATATTTATTTCTAATTTAATATAATTACCCCACCTCAC
>CAIGRF010363966.1:81684-93855 GCA_903798235.1 Fraxinus ornus | reverse complement strand
ATATAGGAATAGGTATTAGATAAGTAATAGTTCCTACGGTTCACGTGCGATTAAAAATAAGTTTGATAATTTAAATAATTTATAAATTTTGCAGTTTTCTTTTTCAGTTTTTATGTGTTGTACACAATTGTAGTATATGAACATTTTACCTATACTATTCCTTTAAAATTCGAGGGCATAAGAATTATAATTTTCTTCTAGAATTCATAAAATCAACCATTCTTTCAGTTAAAGAAGTATTGTTCTGATTTTTTGTAACAGTATTTAAATGAATTTGTGATTTTATTTCTTAAAATTTTCATTCGACCAATTAGTGATCCAATATTCCATACTTTTAGTAAATGAGAGAGAAATTCACTGGGGCAAAAATAATGTAGTTGCAAAATACGAAAGAGGATTGAATGCTTTATTTTGTCACTTTTTCATTTGTAAATTGTTCATCAACCTATCTCATTCGTCGGCTTTATGTGATCTATCGAATATTTCTTTCAGATATTAATCCGTTACTCATATAAAAAATCGTAAAATAAATACGCTACGTGGCAAACGGACGAAGTCACACATAGCATGGAAATGTGGGTGACCCGGTTCCATGCGAACTGGGACGAACTCAGCATAAAGATCGCCCATCTGATCCCCTTCTGCAGAGGCCCCCAATGAGGGCTCGTCCTTGACAAGGCGGGGTTAGCCAACCAAAGCAGTCCTTATGAAAAGATTGACAAGATAACGCACTGTCATCGCTGCCTCTGCACACCTACATAGTCAAATCCTTAGCCCGTAAGTGGAGATATGGGGATCTCAGCATTAAATGGTTTGATTGACTGATTGACGTTAATAAGGGTCGTTGGATCTAGTATACCCACGTGTTTGTCATCCAACGGATCTCGTTCCCCTTTATACTGAGTATAAAAAGCCACATTTAACACCATTGGGAGGGTAATGCAAATTTGGACAATGAAAGTAAATCTTGGTTCAATCCTCTTTATTCAACCTGTCGACCCCCTTTTTATCAACCAAATAACCATATTATAAACTGTTACACACTTCGAATCATTCTCTTCATTAATTCATCAATATAACTCGTAGTTTGATCTAAGCATATCGCGATTTGGTTCGCAAAGACGTTAATTTCTAATTTTCTGTTGGCCACGTCATTGGTCCATTTTTCGGAGTCAACATAAACCTTTATGACTTTTTTCAAAATTTAAAAAATGAATATCGATCTCCAACATATTGTCCCTACCATCGCCACAGAAGAGGCGGTACAACTGCACGTTTGGCACGGGAGGTTGGAGAGATGGTCGCCAATATGAGAAATATGGCCCAACAAAACATTACCATGCAGCAACTGCTAGCGCAAATGCAACAACAAGCTGGGTCCCAGGCACCTCAGCACAAAACCTTTCACCGGGATAGTGAAGAAAATGATACAGCAGCGTATCCTCAAATGTAAGGGACGAATGACCCAGTGAAAAGAGAAGTTGAAGTTGACACTTCTACCAACTATGTTACGAGCCAACATGGCAGCGATGTTCCCATGGAAGAGAATTTTCCCTCGGAATATCCTCAGGAACATGAGCCTCAAAGGTCAACCAGTGTTTTTGATAGGATTGGACCCACGATGCCTAGAAATAGGCCTCAACATCCTCCCCCAGCTCAGGGAGAACGAGAACAACATCAGGGGTATGAGCCTTAAGGAGTGCCACCACCACCTAGAAATAGGCTGGAGAGAAGAGATGCAGCAAATGTAAGAAATCGGGCGGAAACATCACAGCCCCGCTATTAGGTAGAAGAGGACAACTTTGACGGTCCTTGCAGGTCATTCGAACTGGATGACGATGATGAAAGTTTACCATTCTCCCAAGAACTAAGGTGGGCTCCAGTTCCCAGCCACTTTATGTCGCCGAAAATACCTAAGTACGAGGGAAGAGGCGATCTCGCAAAATACCTCAACAACTATAAGACTCAAATGTCTCTGCGAGGAGCCTCGCCAGCACTGAAATGTCGAGCTTTCCACCTCACGTTAACAGGGGCTGCTGAAATTGGGTATAGTCGCATTCCAGCTGGTAGTATCAGGAGTTGGCCAGATCTAAAAAAAGTTTTTCTAAACCAGTACTTGTCAAGCAAAGAGGGTGAAGCCCATAACCAGAGGTTACAAGACATGAGGCAACAAGCAGGAGAAACTCTAAAAAGTTATCGGCTCGCTTTACGGACAAAATGACTTACTGTGAACAGGTCACTGATAGAGAGGCTATTTTTGCCTTAAGGGGAGGCCTCGACATGAATACCCTGTTTTGGAGGGATGTGTGGAACAGGAATCCCACCACCTATGATGCCTCAGTGGAAATGATGAGGAGTGAAATTGTCAATGAGGAGTTGATTGATCATCGAAATTGAACCTCAATGGGGCTCCCATTACTCCAAAAGCAACTAAGGGGTCCTGTATCCCATCTGGTGGACCAACAATAGACCCAAGCGGGATACATCGTAGCCCCCACCTCTAGACAGGCATTAGCTACTTCTACGTTAAATGTCGTACCCTTTTTGACATATGAACATGTTGGACCTGTTACCCACATGCAGCCAAACCTAGCCAAACCTAGCCAGAGGAAAGGCAGAGGAAGATGAAGAGGAAGAGAGCCTAGAGATAGATAGTATTGCACGTACCACCGAACCAATGGCCACAGCACCGAGAACTGCCTGTCTAGGTCATATCATGGAGAACCCGCTAGTGCCCCTGCTGAGGATAGAAATACACATCGAAGGCAAGCAAATGCTCATCTACTCAGGGAAGGGCCTCGATACAACGAAGAGAGGAGGAATCGCCGAAACAAATCACCTCGAAGGAAACACGAGGAGGACAGGAATAGGACAAGAGGTCAAAGGCCTAGAAGAGAGCCCCCAGCCAATATTGACAATGCGCCCATCAGAGAAATTGACACCATAATTGGCGGTCCACATATAGGGAAAAATTCCAAAAATGCTTTGAGGAACTATGCAAGGGAAGCAAAAGATCTCCTCATAAGAAGTTACCTCGTCAACAACACCAGTAGGAGCGCTGGAAGTACCCCACCAATCACTATTTCTTAGGAGGACGCCACATGATTTCACTACCCCTACTGCGATGCATTGGTGGTGCAAGCAGTTGTGGCCAGAAATGACCTGAAGCGCATGCTGGTTGATAATGGAATCTCTATTAACATCTTCTTTGGGACCATTTTTTACAAGATGACTGTGGACCATGAGCTCGCCCTCCTGACTGCCCTTCTGTACGATTTTATTGGAAATAGCATCATCCGTAGAGGAAGGATCACATTAGCACTAGAAATGGAAGAGTTCTCGTTCAAAGCCCAACATTTCATGCAATTCTTTATAATAGATCACCAGTCTGCTTCTCACGGAGTTCTGGGATGACCTGCCCTAAAGGAATTGGAAGCAGTAACGTCTATACACCACCTATGCATGAAATTTCCTACAAAAAAAAATCGCCACAGTACGAGGCGACCAGGTGGGTTCAAGGGAGTGCTACCTTAGCTCCCTAAAGAAGTCAGAACCCAGAAACGTAAACATGATTCTATTAGATACCGAAATGGTTGATGCGTTTGAAGAAGACCTAACCTCTGAATAAGGGGGAAACGTCACCATGATAGATCCCCCTGAAGAAGGGGTCATCGAAGTGGATTTGAATCCATGGGTCATAGAATCAAACTCAAAGGCGACCCCAGTAGAGGAATTGGAGCCTTTCTCCATAAACCCGAACGACCCAATAAAGTCACTACAAGTCGGAAAAAGGCTCGAACCAGAAGTGAAAGCCAAGCTCAAAATTTGCCTACTTGATAACCTAGATGTGTTTGTCTGGAAGCATGGAGACATGGTGGGTATTGATCCCAAAGTTAGCTGCCATCGGCTCAATGCGGATCAAAAATTCACTCCTCACAAACAAAAAAAGAGAGTCCTAAATTCGGAGCGGTATGCTGCACTGAAAGAAGAAGTGCAAAGGCTCATATCTAATGTGTTCATCAAGGAAGCAGCATACCCAAAGTAGATATCTAACCAGGTGCTGGTAAATTGAGGGTTTGCATAGACTTCAGGTTGGAGTTGGTCCGTACTCCAAAAGATAGCTTTTCGCTTTCGAGGATCTACCAACTAGTCGACTCCACCGCAAGTTACGAACTGCTAAGCTTCATGGATGCTAATTCAGGATATAACATGATCTCCATGCACCCTGTAGACGAGGAGCACACCTCGTTTATTACGGATCAAGGATTATACTGCTACAAAGTCTCGCCGTTTCGTTTAAAGAATGCTGGGGTGACTTATCAGCGACTAGTCAACAAGATGTTCTCTGATTTTTTGGGCAAAACAATGAAAGTGTATGTTAATGATATGTTGGTAAAAAGCCTCGGATCAACGGACCATGTGGAGTATTTGCAAGCAACTTTCGATATCCTAAGGAAGTATCGCATGAAACTGAACCCATTAAAATGTGTCTTTGGCGTTGCTTCTAGAAAATTCCTAGGGCGAACCAATGAGGCATTGAGGTGAACCCTGAGAATATAAAGGCCTTACTAACCATGAAGTCTCCCAGTAAGCCAAAGCAGGTGCAGTGTTTAACAGGACGTCTTGCATTGCTGAACCGATTCATCTCTAAGGCAACCGATAGATGCCTCACTTTCTTCAAGGCCTTGAAGGGAGGAAAAAGGTTCCACTAGAGTAAAGAATGTGAAGAGGTGTTCCAAGGGCTAAAGAAGCTTTTAGGGGAAGCCCCCTTCTTTCGAAACCCAAAGAAGGGAAAACTTTGTTATTATACTTGGCTGTAAGTGCCGATGCAGTAAGTTCGGTACTTTTACGAGAAGAGAGTAACGCGCAACTGCCCGTTTACTATGTTAGTAAAGCCCTCCAACCAGCGGAGACCCGTTACACTGATGTAGAAAAGCTCGCCTTATCCCTCATGATCGCCTCGAGAAAACTAAAGCCTTACTTCCAAGCTCACAGCATATGAGTGTTGACTAACCTCCCCCTTAGACAAGTGCTTCAAAAACCTGACGTATCAAGGAGACTTATGAAATGGGCTGTGGAGTTAAGCGAGTTTGACATCACATATCAACCCAGAACCGCAACAAATGGGTAGGCAGCGGTAGATTTTGTAGCCGAGTTTACAGAGGTGACAGACCTCAATGTCACAATGGAACCAACTGACCCACCAGTCTGGACGCTATTTGTAGATGGGTTCTCTAGAGAAACCGGCTCGGGAGTGGGGGTACTGCTAGAAAGTCCCGAGGGTCACAAGCTTAATTGTGCGATGATCTTTGGTTTTAGGACCTTCAACAACGCCGCTGAATATGAGGCGCTCCTAGTCGGCCTCAAACTAGCCAAGGAGATACAGGTAAAGAATTTGATAGTTCGGAGTGATTTACAGCTTGTCGTAAGCCAGGTAGATGGCAATTTTGCAACCAAAGACAAAGGCATGGCTACATACCTAAAAAGGTAATGGAGCCAATCCCTTGCTTCGACAAGTTTGAACTAACCCAGGTCCCAAGGGACGGAAACCTATATACAGATACTCTATCAAAATTGGCAAGCAACAAAGATTCAAAGCTGCTCCAGTTCGTGCATGTGGAATACCTCCCGAGACCCTTCAAAACTAAAACAGAAGAAGTGATGTGGATCGGAGAAACCCCCAATGGATGCGACCCATCATAGCATATTTCCAAAATCATATATTACCGTAGAACAAGGAAGAGGCCCGCAAGCTCATGTGCAAGGCCGCCTATTATGTGCTTAAAGATAAAATCCTATACAAAAAGGGATTTTCATCACCTCTCCTAAGGTGCACTGGAGGAGATGAAGCGGATTATGTGCTAAGAGAAATTCATGAAGGAATATGTGGCAACCATACCGGAGGCCTTGAACTGGCCCACAAAGTATTGAGGCAGGGCTACTACTAGCCAACCTTGAAGAAAGATACCTTACATTTAGTTAAAAAGTGTGATAAGTGCCAACGTTTTTCCTCCATTCAAAGGCAACCAACCTAGGAGTTGACAGCAGTATCCAGTCTGTAGCCCTTTACAAAATGGAGGGTCGATCTGATAGGACCCCTGCCAAAGGGGAATGGAGGTTCCAATTATGCTATTATCGCCATTGATTATTTCACTAAGTGGGTCGAGGCCAAACCTCTAGCCAAGATCACTGAGGCACATACTTCAAAATTCTTGTGGAAAAACATCATATGCCGGTTCAAAATTCCCCACTTAATAGTCACGGACAATGGGCGGTAGTTAGACAACAAGAAGCTCCGAGATCTATGCAACAAGTTGGGTATCAAGAAAAACTTCTCCTCTCCTCATCACCCTCAGGCAAATGGTCAAGTTGAAGCGGTCAACAAGACCATAAAACACCTCCTAAAGAAGAAGCTGGATGAATCAAAGAGGGCGTGGGTGGACGAGCTCTCCCATGTGCTGTGGACAATACGTACTACCAGCCGAATGACAACTGGAGAGACCACTTTCTCCATGGCTTACGGGGCAAAGGCAATGAGCCCAGTTGAAGTGGGCTTGCCATCGCCTCTATGCTTGCATTTAACGAGATTTCCAACGAGTAAATAAGGCGTTGTGAACTCGACTTTCTTTACGAAAGAAAAGAGGCTTCGCAGATCAAGTTGGCTAAGAAGAGGTGATCTGGTACTTAGACACAAATCATTCAGAAGAGACGATCTGGTACTTAGAAGGGTGTTTTTTATCGTAAAAGGAGCCCGGGGTAGGCACATTGGGCCCAAATTGGGAAGGCCCTTATCATATTGCAGGTGAGGTCAGACCAGGAACCTTCTTAATTCAAAATCTTGATGGGAAGATGCAACCCACCCATGGAATGTAGAGCACCTTTAAATGTATTATCAGTAAGACCCTCTTCTGTGTATGCACCGTTTATGATCAATGAAAGTTCTCCTTTATAGTTAATTAATTGTGACGAGCTCACGAATATTGATTAACTATGACAAGCTCATACACCTTCATCAACGGTTAACATATGGCGAGCTCATATCTCCAGCGAGTTAATTAATTGTGACGAGCTCATGAATATTGATTAAGTATGACAAGCTCATACACCTCCATCAACGGTTAACATATGGCGAGCCTATATCTCTAGCGAGTTAATTAATTGTGATGAGCTCACGAATATTGACCAAGTATGACAAGCTCATACACCTCCATCAACGGTTAACATATGACGAGCTCATATCTCTAACAAGTTAATTAATTGTAACGAGCTCACGAATATTGACTAAGTATGACAAGGTCATACATCCCCATCAACGATTAATATATAACGAGCCCATATCTCAGTCAAATTAACTTTGGTTATAATGAGTTCATAAACAAGTTCATTCCTAAGGATAGCGAGCTCATGTTGCAAGAATTATGGCGAACCCATAGAATAACAACAATTTCACAAACAGGTAAATCGTTTCAGTTATAGCAAACTCGTTAAAAGTTGGTTATGGCAAGCCATTATCATTAGTCACGAATTCAAATAGTTCTAAGGTACGACAAGTCTTAAAACATTATTCATAGCAAGTTACTAATTATCTAACGAGCTCAGTTAGTTCAAAATTAAATATAGCAAGCTCATTAAAGAACTCGCTGACACAATAAGCCCATTTGACTACTATCATGACAAGCTCATGAAGTGTTTAATGGCCTAATAAGAAAGTAAGTTGTCTAGCTCGAAAATAAAGCGCGACTTGTTTGAAGAAAGCATTATAGAAAAGAATGTATTCATTACAAGTAGAGGCAAATACAAAGAAGAGCTGAATATTACAAATAAACCCATTCTACACGCACAACATCTTCTTTTAGAGGTTCCTCCAAAGCTTCCACTGCCTCCACTTCATTCCCTTCATTGGCCGGAGTCGAAGGCTCGTCCACCAAAAATTTTCCCTTCGGAGAAGATAAATCCAACTGGGGGTACAGCTCGGCCAACCTCTCAAAGACTTCAGCACATGCATCCCTTTTTCCAATGAATCTCGAGCCCCTCATACTCTACAGTATCATGAAAGTGGGCCATATAATCATGCACCGTCGCCTCCCCAGACTTCTTTAATTGCTCCTTAAAGGTTGAAACTTCAGCAATAAGCTCGGCAACACAAGCCTTCAACTCCCCTTTTTCTTTACTGGCTGCTTCCAGAACCTTTGAGGCGATCTTCTGAAGGTTGTCAGAATTTTCAACCTTTTTTCGTTAAGGCATTTACCTCAGCCTTACAGAGGTGGGCCTCCTCCTTCAGCCCCTTATTCTCCTTATAAATAGCCTCTACCTTGGACATGGCCTCAACGCATTTCAACTTGGAAGCCTCTGCAGCTTTGGTAGCAGTAGCAGCCTCGGCTTTGGCCTTAATCGAGGTAAACTCGGCATTCTGGGCCCAGTTGAAGTAATCTTAGATGAGCCCCTGTATCTGCCTCGCTTCCATCTAGGCATTGATTAGGAAACTTTGGGAACGGGCTTGCATGGAGAGCCCTACCTCCATTAGGTCAGCTACATCACAAGTCTCAACATATGAAGAGTACTTGTCAGCCCAGTACTTATGACTAAGCCTTGTTGCCCATTGGACCTCGATGGAAAGCATCTCCATAACTGTATGAGCGATGTCGTCCGATCTCCCGTCCAAGAAGTTCTGAGCTTTATCCTTACTGAGGACACTCGATTCTGCGCTTTTCTTCTTCTTCCTCAGTAAGCTATCTCCTTCTTCAACTAACTCTTTCGCCTTGACCATTTTCAAGGCAGAAATGGGCTCTCCGAAAATGGGACAATTCAGTGATTCGTCCAACGTAGATTGGCGTTTAGGTGGGGGAGGAGGCCCGACATTTTTGGAAATGACAAGCTTCCTCTTTAAAGGTCTGCCCTCAGAAGCCTCGCCTTCGCCCTTTTCCTTTTCCTTTTCCTTTTCCTTGTCTCTTTTTCCCAATTTTGATGGGGAGTGAAGGGTTCATCCTAGAAAGACGGCCCAGCTCATCCCTCTGATTTTTATTAGTAGACGAGGCTTCGTAATTGGAACAAATTGGGCTTTACCCGTTCCTTGTTGTCATGTTTGCCTGTAAATGAAAGATAAGTTATAATAGCACATTTATTACATTTTTCACCCATTAATATTTGCATTTCTATGATTATTTGAAGCCTAAATGCACTAAGTACTTCTATATCTTGGTTTAGGTTGCAAATGGGTGGAAACAGTGGAAAATGGAAGAAACGAGTGAAAAAAGGAGTAAAATGGAAGAAAGTGAAAGTTCAGGGACTGAAGAGCAAATACTCTAAACTTGTTTCCAACCTTGTAATGAAGATTCGAGAGCGTTTAAGATCAATTAGATGAAGAAAGGAGTCGAGGGGATGAAATATAGCCAAAACATGATCACAAATCAGCTTTCAAGCTGAAAAGTTTCACGCCGATCTTTAATATTATATTGAGACCAATTTTTGACATGGAAAACGATCGAATATAAAGATGTCTCTGAAGCAAAGTTGTAGCCCTTTAAGTTAGCTTTCTAATACAACTTGAATAAACTCAATCGGATATTGAGAGAAAAAGTTATGGTCCAAACACGCTACACCTGCAGGAGAGACACGCGCCTCACACTAAGAATGCCTAGACTGCGCTGTCCATCTCCTTAAGCGCGTGCCCTAGCTTACACTAGGTGCGTACCTCAAGCCAAAACGTGAAATTTCTCCAGTTTTCATATTTGATTGAAACACGTATGGAAACCTAATTTTTCACCATATTTAAGCCCCAAAACGTTCCAGAACGCCACAAGTACATCAAGGTTGGAACAAATAAATTTTCTTCTCTCTAGAATGGGAGACAAAGAAAAATCCATCAACACCCTTGATCCACCACCAAAATCGCCGGAAAATACCACCACTACCAATGACAACACAAATCCAACACCTTCTCATACAACATTTCAACAATCAACAACAATAGAGAAATCAAATCTGGTTTGAACCAAAAAACGAGTGGCACGCATCCCAATGCACTCGTTTCCTTGGTGGTATCCACTTTTAAGGTCTGTTTTACTAAACATGCAAGCATCATACAATTCATTCAACATATTATCTAACCTAGGAATAAGATGACGATACTTTACTGTTATGTTCTTGATGGCTCTGCAATCCACATACATCATCCATGTTCCATCCTTCTTCAGTACAAGTAGCACTGGAACGGTACATGCACTCATGCTCTCCCTCACGTACCCCTTACTTATCAATTCTTCCACTTGCCTCTGAAGCTCCTTTGTCTCCTCAGGGTTACTTCTATAAGCTGGTCAGTTTGGAATGACAGCTCCAGAAATGAAGTCAAATTGATGTTCAATACTTCGAATGGGTGGTAATCCATTAGGCATGTCCTCTGGAAACATATCTTCAAATTCCTACAATAAAAAGAAAGCCAAACTAGGGAGGTGTGGGTTAAGTTCCTCAAAATTGAGGAATGATTCCTTATAAACCAACAATATCATTTGTTGTCTCTCATTTATTGTCTCACTCCCCTTTCTCTCTTCTCAAAAAACTCTCTTTCTTTTCTCTCATGTGGCTTCACTCTCTTTTACTCTCCACTAGCCACCTCAACATTTTATCTCGTGTTCACCATCTCACTATTTTCTTTCTTTTTTTTTTCTAATTCTTTCACTCTCCTTTCTTCCTCATTTTCACTTTTTTTTTCTCTCCTATGGCTCCTCTCTTTTTCATCACACTTAGCCACCTCACTATTTTCTCTCTTGCTCATTGGTATGATCATTTTGAGAATTAATCATGTCGCAGATCTTCAAAAATTCCAGTTTATAATCCAAACTAGTCGATTTACTTGGAAAATTAAACATGCTTCTCAATAGGTATTTTACCCCCTCCCCCCCACCCCACATTGACTTCTCAACTCCATCACACCTTCTAGGATCAACTTGAAACCTTATTTCATGCATATCACTCCTATACCCAAAATAGTAATTAGGTGCATATCGTTTCCTCATAATAGTTTTCAATTCATCCCAAGTATTAACTGCTCGTTCCCGATTCCTCATCATTGATGTAATCACTTGATCCCACCGAGTTATAGCGTAGTCAACAAACTCTAGAACTGCAATTTTCACCTTCTCCTCTGAATAATTATGGTAATCAAATATTAACTCCACCTTCTTCTCCCACTCTAGATAAGCCTCTGGATCACTCATTCTCTTAAACGGTAGAATTGACATCTTAATATTGCCCATATTCCCATCCACTTCATCTCCAAAACGACTTCTACCCCTTCTTTCAAACATACCTCCTCTACTTTTCATTCTTCCCATATCACCCACCATCATCCATATCACTACTAAATCCATAATCATCATGCACATCCATTATAAGCTATTGCCTACCCTGTTTCCTTACATTTGATTGTCCCTTATGAAGGTTTGCCATCGATGTATCTAACCTATGAAACCTTTCACTCACATCCCCAAGCACCCGCTCAAACAGCTTTATTACATCATCCGCCATGTGATTTTGATTCGACTGTCTGTTTGAATTGGAACCCTCTTTGTCTGACATCCTAATTCTATTGAATTTCTGCCTTACAAGTGATCACCAGTATATCACTCAATTATGAACTTTTTCCCTCTATAAATATCCACTCTACCTCTACCTTTTACCACTCAGTGTTTTCACCCAAGTACTTTAAAGAACAAGGTGAACTCAACCAATATTGTATTCCCGTGGATCTAACCGATTATTAATCACGAATTATGATAGGAGAAAAAAAAGAAAAGATGAAGAATGACTCAAAAACACGAAAGAAGTGAAAGAATGAAGAATAAATTTAATGGACTATTCAAGAACGTAAAATAGAATAAATTTTGAATGATCTTTTTTTTATTCAAAGTTGACATTTAAACTACTGAAAATTTTCCCGTAATAACAATATTTTTTTCGGATTTTCTTTACCTCAAAAATTCAACTACAAATCCAGCAAAATAAACAAAATTTGATTTGGACTTGTAATTAGTCCGAAAAATAATTTTGACACTTTTTTTGTAATTTTCTGGATCAAAACTCAAGAAATAAGACGGACTCGAAGAACGCGAAGAACAATGAAAAAAGATAAACAAAAATCAAATAAGAAACAAGAGATATAACCTGATTATTTTG
>CAIGRF010363966.1:63135-73378 GCA_903798235.1 Fraxinus ornus | reverse complement strand
CAACCATCCCAAGAGTTGACAGCAGTATCCAGTCTGTAGCCCTTTGCAAAATGGGTGGTCGATCTGATAGGACCCATGCCAAAGGGGAAGGG
Organism: Fraxinus ornus; assembly: GCA_903798235.1. NCBI lineage: Eukaryota > Viridiplantae > Streptophyta > Magnoliopsida > Lamiales > Oleaceae > Fraxinus > Fraxinus ornus. The sequence continues at coordinate 73,286 of CAIGRF010363966.1, read as the reverse complement.
AGGTTCCAATTATGCTATTGTCCCCATTGATTATTTCACTAAGTGGGTCGAGGTCGAACCTCTAGCTAAGATCACTGAGGCACATACTTCAAAATTCTTGTGGAAAATAATCATATGCCGGTTCGAAATTCCCCACTCAATAGTCACGGACAATGAGCGGTAGTTAAACAACAAGAAGCTCTGAGATCTCTGCAATGAGTTGGGTATCAAGAAACACTTCTCATCTCCTCATCACCCCCAGGTAAATGGTCAAGTTGAAGCGGTCAACAAGACCATAAAACACCTCCTAAAGAAGAAGCTGGACAAATCAAAGAGGACGTGGGTGGACGAGCTTTCCCATATGCTGTGGACAATACGTACTACCAGTCGAATGACAACTGGAAAGACCCCTTTCTCCATGGCTTACGGGGCAAAGGCAATGAGTCCAGTTGAAGTGGGCTTGCCATCGCCTCGAAACTTGCAGTTTAACGAGATTTCCAACGAGTAAATAAGGCGTTGTGAACTCGACTTTCTTTACTAAAGAAGAGAGGCTTCGCAGATCAAGTTGGCATCTACAAAGAAGAGGTGATCTGGTACTTAGCCACAAATCATTCAGAAGAGGCGATCTGGTACTTAGAAGGGTGTTTTTTGTCATAAAAGGAGCCCGGGATAAGCACATTGGGCCCAAATTGGGAAGGCTCTTATCATATTGCAGGTGAGGTCAGACCAGGAACCTTCTTAACTGAAAATCTTGATGGGAAGATGCAACCCACCCATGGAATGTGGAGCACCTTTGAATGTATTATAAGTAAGACCCTCTTCTGTGTATGCACCGTTTATGATCAATGAAAGTTCTCCTTTGTAATTAATTAATTGTGACGAGCTCACGAATATTGATTAAGTATGACAAGTTCATACACCTTCATCAACGATTAACATATGGTGAGCCCATATCTCCAGCGAGTTAATTAATTGTGACGAGCTTACGAATATTGATTAAGTATGACAAGCTCATACACCTCCATCAACGATTAACATATGGCGAGCTCATATCTCCAGTGAGTTAATTAATTGTGACGAGCTCACGAATATTGATTAAATATGACAAGCTCATACACCTCCATCAACGGTTAACATATGGCGAGCCCATATGGAGCGAGTTAATTAATTGTGACGAGCTCACGAATATTGACTAAGTATGACAACCTCATACACCTCCATCAACGGTTAACAAATGGCAAGCCCATATCTCTAACAAGTTAATTAATTGTGACGATCTCACGAATATTGACTAAGTACGACAAGCTCATACATCCCCATCAACGGTTAATATATGACGAGCCCATATCTCAGTCAAATTAACTTTGGTTATGACGAGTTCATGAACAAGTTCATTCCTAAGGATAGCGAGCTCATGTTGCAAGAATAATGGCGAACCCATAGAATAACAACAATTTCACAAACAGCCAAATCGTTTCAGTTATAGCAAACTCGTTAAAAGTTGGTTATGGCGAGCCATTATCATTAGTCACGAATTCAAACAGTTCTAAGGCACGACAAGTCTTAAAACATTATTCATAGCAAGTTGCTAATTATCTAACGAGCTCAGTTAGTTCAAAATTAAATATAGCAAGCACGTTAAAGGACTCATCGACACAATAAGCCCATTTGACTACTATCATGACAAGCTCATGAAATGTTTAATGGCCTAGTTGTCTAGCTCGAAAATAAAGCGCGACTTGTTTGAAGAAAGCATGATAGAAAAGAATGTAAATTAAATAACCACATATTCTCAACTATTTTATTATTCACTCATTTCGTGAAACTCATAGATATTCCTCGTTATAATCTAACCAATGGGACAATAGTCATTTTATTAAAATTTGACTTTTTAACAGTCAAGTTGATTACTAAAGGATCTTAGGTGCAAACATTTGAAAGCTTTTGGTACTCCAAGGGTTAGAGATCAAAGGTTCAAGACCCATCATCAAAAGGTTCAAAGGTTAGGGCCCTAGTACTATTTACTCGAACTTTATGAGAAACAAATTAAAGTTCAGTGGCTAAGGTGATTTTAAGTAAAATTTTAATCGTCATGGTGAAGTAAATTAAACTTTTGTGCCCATATGGTACTAAGTGAAAAGTTTGATGTCCACAATAAATGAATTAAGTCCCTGTTTGGTGCACATTTTGTAGTCAAGAATGCATTTTTTTCTTTTTATGTGATGTGAAATATGTGGTTGAAAAAGAAGAAAAAGTTATTGATGTGATGGAAAATATTATTTTATTGAAAAATGTGTGGTTGAAAATGAGTAGAAGAATGAGAATGAAAAAAAAAATGTTGCCCAAACAAGGGCTTTTTTTTTTTTTTTATAACCGTGTATGTTCGGGCCAGTTTGCGCACACCTCAACTATTCCCATGGGGTCCTGAAGTTTACGACCGGATACTCACCTCAGTGGCCTAAAGGGACTCGAACTGGTAACCATTGGGGAGCAAACCCAAAATCTGACCAATTGAGCAACCCCTCAGGGTTGATTCATTTAGGGTGTGTTTGAGCAACATTATTTTGAAAGAATGTATTCTGAAATAGTAGATTGATGGAGAATGTGTGGTTGAAAAAGAAAGAAATATTATTGATGTGATGGAAACGATTATTTTATTGAAGAACGTGTAGTTAAAAATGAGTAAAATAATGAGAATAAAAAAAATAATGTGGTTCAAACATGGGGCTAAAGTTCAGTGGCCATAGTGACACAATGTGAAAAGTACGGTTGTCATAGATGAAATTAACCCACTGAATAATGTGCCAAATGGCTCCCAGCTATAAAAAGTGGTTTGGAACCGTTTGAGAATCGGGTCCCGTACTCGAGCCGTTTGAGAAATAGGACTTTCTGCATTTCAAAGAAAATTCTGCTAGATTTGAAATTTCTTGAGAGGGATGATTGATGAAAAGTGGATAGTGTTTGATTCTCTCTCTCACACACGTACAGAAACCTTGTCTCTAGTTTTGTTTTCTACATTCTCGAAACTCTTTAAGGTGCCTCAGCCTCATTATCTATATCCAACTCTTTCTTGTTGTTTCCTTCGTCATTTTTAGATACCCTTCTTCTCCACCTCCTCTTTTCCCCTCATTTTCCCCTTTCTTCTTCCTTTTCAACTTTTTTTGAACCCTTTTTCAGCTTGAAAACCAAGAAAACTTTTGTGCACTTTTAAATTAGAGTGTGTTGTAGCATAAGGGTTGCTGTAGAAGCTGAAATATCAAGAAAATGAGTGCTTCAAAGTTCATCAAATGTGTGACTGTAGGAGATGGAGCTGTGGGCAAAACTTGCATGCTCATTTGTTACACCAGTAACAAGTTCCCAACTGTGAGTTTCAGAGTTCAAATATCCTTTCTTTTTTTCTTTGTATCTCAATTTCCCAAGGCCCAGGCACCCATTTTTATTGGTTCTTATCCTAATTTCTCAAGATAATGAGCTCATAATTCTGTGGGTTGTTTTTGCAACAATGGGTTTTGTATTCTTCAAGATTTCATTTGTTTTAGTCTTTTTACGTTTTTCTGAAAAATTGGTATTCTTGATGGGTAAATCCATGCATCCGCTTTGCTTGTTTTCAATTTTCATTGTGTTCAATAATGCTTTTGTAAGAAGGGATTAGGGCTTAATCGGTTTTTTAAATCTATTTTACCTCTGCTCTCTTTCTTTATCATTCTTGTCTCTCTGTGTGGCAGGATTATATTCCAACAGTGTTTGACAATTTTAGTGCTAATGTGGCTGTAGATGGCAGTATTGTCAACTTAGGACTATGGGATACTGCAGGTATTACCTTATATATATAGTTCTCATTTTAGGGTTCCTTGAGAGGCCTTCTTATTTCCTAACTGTTTTGATATGTGTAATTTGAAGGTCAGGAAGATTATAGCAGGTTAAGGCCACTGAGTTACAGAGGTGCTGACATATTTGTATTGGCTTTCTCTTTAATCAGTAGGGCCAGCTATGAAAATGTCCTCAAGAAGGTGGGATACTTTCATTAATTAAAATCCTAACGATTGTTCTTTTAGCCTTTATAGCATATCTGCCAAAGTATTGGACAAGACATAACAGTACAATTTATGAATTTCTTAATCAGTTGGCCTAATAATTATATATGATATTCTGTTTGATTTTCATTTCAGTGGATGCCTGAACTTCGTCGCTTTGCGCCTAATGTTCCAGTTGTGCTTGTTGGAACGAAGATAGGTATGCTATGTACTGTTTCAGTTACAATCTAATGTATCATAATGCTTGTGGGTTTCAAGTAGTCGGATATTTCCCTGATGCATAACTTCTGGAACTTTTTATCCTCTTTTCAACTACAGATCTACGTGAAGACAGAGGATATCTAGTAGATCATATAGGATCTAACGTCATTACAACGGCCCAGGTGAGAATTGTTTTTTTATTTTTTATTTTTTTCTGTATCAAGTAATCGAATTTGATATATCAGCTAATCTGGATTCAATATATAGGGGGAGGAGCTAAGGAAACAAATTGGTGCAGCAGCTTATATAGAATGCAGCTCGAAGACTCAGCAGGTGAGTTATGTGTGACTTGATGATTGCATACATGAAAACGTGCATTCAGAATATTTTTTTGGAAAATCATATATTGACAAGATTTTATCATAGCAATAACTAATTTACTGAAGTTGTTGCCAGAATGTGAAAGCTGTTTTCGATACTGCAATAAAGGTTGTGATTCAACCTCCTAGAAGGAAGGAAATTCCAAGGAAGAAGAGACATAGGAGCACTGGTTGCTCAATTGTGTGAGTGCTGCTAATCTATTTGCATTCTTTATGACTTTGTACTTGTTTTGGATACATTGCAGCAAATTATGAATGTGAATTGAGGTACTAACTCAAAAGGTTTAAGGAAGCATCATTTACCAAATTATGCTCCTACTCTCGCTAATCCTAAATTGTCCATGGTTTGCTTGACAGCATGGCATTTGAATTAGTATCAAGTGACTTATGAATTGTATCAGGAGATAAACTAAGGGCATATTCATCCAAGAAAAATGATTAATGCTATTCATCCCCAGGGTTACAACCTCAGTCTAGACGTTAATGTGGGATTAAATGAAAGGTGAAATTAAATGACCTATCATTTAGAGCCACCTAGATTCGGGTTGGTAACTCCAGTGGGGATGAATAGCATTTTTGAAGAAAAATAGCTTACAAAATGTTAATCTTCACTGTGTTTGCATAAATTTTGACTGCATTTCAAATTTGCATGACCTAACTTAACATGTTGCACTTGGATATTGGCTTGTGTGTGATCCTTTCACGATTTATTTATATTTTCAATTATTAAAGGATGGGCCACCCGAGATTAAAACTCTTCCCTGAAATCTCCTGAATGGGAACTTATATATGTGATCTCTGTTTATTCTTTCCCTTTTTTTTTTTTTGGTTTTTGTGTGTGTTTGTGTGTTAACCTTACATCATGGGAGAATATAAACAGTTTTTCTTTAGTAACATTTTTTTTTCTTCATATTTACTTCAACTTTTCATACTTCCCATCTTTTCTAGTTAACTTTAACTTTTCCAGCTGAAGTAGGGGCATTTCATACTAAAAATTTTATTGTTAACCTTACATCATGAGAGAATATAAACAATTTTTCTTTAGTAACATTTTTTTTTCATATTTTCTTCAACTTTTCATACTTCTCATCTTTTCTAGTTAACTTTAACTTTTCCAGCTGAAGTAGGGGCATTTCATACTAAACGAGCCTTTGCCTAACTGTTGTTATTGTTAACCTTACAGCATGAGAGAATATAAACAATTTTTCTTTAGTAACATTTTTTTTTTCATACTTCTGTAATTATTTCCAAATGTATCGGTCTTTCTAAGGTCTAGTTTCAATTTATTTGTACAGCAGGGGTATAGTCTGTGGAGGCTGTGCTGCTTAGCAAATGTTGACATTGTAATTCATACTCACTTTTGGCAAAGTGATTTTCGTTCTCAACTTATGCTGCTGGATCTCTAACATGACAACTTCTCCCCGTGTCTTTGTATACGCGTATTAATTACTTCATTAAGGGTGTACGTACCAATGTGTTTTTGATGCAGTTATTTTTCCTACAACCTGACCAGCGAATGGCTGGGAGAATCGATCATTCTCTCTGGCCTTGTAACACTATCTTTTGACTTATATCGTGTTGCGATGATGTGATTACTTATATATTTGAATGATATTTCTTAGTCTTTGTATATTCTGATCACTATTGTTTTTCTTAAGAACCCAAATTTTGCTCGATTCTTTGTTAAAAATATGTAGTAGAATACTACACTAACGGCATGTTTGGTATATTAGACTGGGGAATTATTGAAAACCAACTCATAACATTTCTGTTACGCTGGACTAGGTAGAATGTATAAATTTTAACATACTTGAAATTGCATGGAACTGCATCAACTGGTTCAATCCATCTAAGGAAGTGGAAAAAAAAAGTGTTCTCTAGAAAGGAGAGACGGTCGGTTTGTTGAAATATTTGGTTAATAAATTTTTACTAAGATTATGTTTGGATCGTGTTTATAATTATTTAAAACATTTAAATTCATTTTTTATTCACACATTTTGAATGATCTACAAGTATTATGTACTTATTCACAATTTATTTTTATAATATTTATAATTTACTTTGTTATAAACACTTTCCGAACATGCTTTAAGAAATAGTCGTATTTGTAAAATTTAGATCCACAGAAGAAAGGTTGTGTCAATTAGAATATATTTTGTAAGTGTTTATAAATCGATAGAAATAAGTAGTGAATATGCGATATTTGTGAGTTTTACGAAATAAGTCGATAAATTTTTATTTTTTTATTTTTAGCGAGTATTTATGAACACATTTATAAAATTGATGAACTTTGTCAAATGTTTAATCAGGTTCTATTTGTTGTGTTGTATTGTGTTTGTTCAGAACAATCATAATATATGTACATCATTTTTTACGTTATTGTTTACATTGTGTCATGTGGTAACAAATTATGGACAGTTTCTTGCCCAAAATTTTTTGAAAGAAAAGAGGATGTCATCCTCAATGGAAAAGTCGTACAAATAGCATTATTGTTGTTCAAAATATGTTCAAGTTCAATTGCGTGTAGAACAAGAATAAGAAGCAAAGGTGTACAGTAAAAATCACACAGATTGCGTTAGTAAATTGTATGAAATTTAGCATGTTTGACGATCATTATTTGGCAAAAATGAAGTTTTGAATAATGAATTTTTGGAGAATGCGTAGCTAAAAGTAGGAAAGAATTTTGGATTTACGTGCATAATATTTTATTGCATGAGTTTGTGATTAAAAATAAGTACGTAGAATCAAGATTTTTGAAGTAATGGTTGTCAAATAATGGCTTAGAGTGGGATCTCATTTTTATGGTGTGGTATTGGCTTATTGATAGACTTTGATTCCCCCAACCAATTTTAAATATTGTTATGTCCTGTTTGATATGGAAAAATTTTCATGGAAGTAAGAACTTGTTTTTCATTTTTCAAGTTTTGGCTTGTTTGATTGCTCAGTTTTTATTAGAATTGTTTTTCTAGGTTTCGACTCACACGTACACAATTTCTTAGTTTTTGTGGAATTTATTTTCCCATGATTTGTGTGGGGAATGGTTTTTCAACTTGCCTTTTTTTTGGCAACTGGAAAAAAATTTAGACACAAAGGTAAAAAAATTTATCACTTTTATTGACAATTTTCATACAAAACAAAGTCAAACGAATGGTATTCGGTATGGTAATTTTTTTAATTTCTTTTTTGGCAATTGGAACAAATTCTAGACCCAATAGTAAAAAAATTATCACTTCAATGGACAATTTCCATAAAAATAAAGTTAAACGGACATCAAACTTTCAACATTTTTCAGATGAAAAATTATATCATTCAAATACAATTAATTACAATTCTCAGTAAAACAAATTCTAGGCAATTCAATTCCTTGTCATTCATTTTCATTCCACCCAAATTCCACATTTGCAATCAAACGGACCCTAAGATTTGCTTAAATTCAGTAATAGACACCCAATTTTATATAACATTTCAACGTAATCATTCAACTCTTTTCATCATTTTCACTAATTTTAAAAGGTGTAAAATAGTAATTTTGTATTTTATATATATAAATAAATTTTAAAATTTACATTATTTTTTTTTTAATTTATATATAATGTTACTTACATTGTTTTTCTAAAATTTATTTTTTTATATATAATACAAAGTTACCATTTTACTCTTTAAAATTAGTGAAAAATAATTGGGTGATCATGATGAAATATTAATTGGTGGCCATAATGATACCAAATATAAAGTTGGGTGGTCATAGTGAAAATAAAATCAAACTTGATGGTCATGGTAACATTAAGTGGAAAGTTGGGTGGCCAATGATGAATTTATTAACCCCCGTAAAATTGGATCCCAAGTGACGAATTTTTTACTTTTGTAGTTAAAAAGTGTCTTTTTTTTTTTTTTTTAATGAATAAACAAGAAACTAAAAACTAAAATGACTATTTTCCCTTTTTTCTCCCTCACATTTTTTTCTTGATATTTTTTTTTTTCATATCTAGCTCTTGTTTGGTAGGAATTAAAATCAGATTTTTAGTAAATTTTAATAAAAATTGAGGAAATGTGTAGTTGAGAAGTTATGAATCTCATAAAATATATGGTTAAAATTAACTTTTAACTTTGATTTAGATTAAAATTTAAATTTTAATCGATACCAAACAAGAGTCTAGTTTATAGTGAGGGTATAATAATTGTTTCCAAAGAAAATTAACAGTTAAAATAACAAATTCCATCATATGGGAATCCAATCTCACGAGATTGAATAGATTGGGTAGGCAAAACCTCATTTTTAAAGAATGGAGAATTGATTCCACATCCACACTTTATAAAAGATTGGGTAGCTCACCCCTTATTTTCCCAGAAGTTATCGAAAAACAACTCTGTTTGGGCTCCATTTTAGAAAAAAATGTATTTTTCTCTCTTATTTTCAACAATACATTTTTCAATAAAATAATATTACACGTAAATTCAAAAATTTCTTTCTTTTTAACCATATTTTTCAAAAAATTACTATTTCAAAATACATATTCTCCAAAATTTATTTTTAATGGATTCCAAATCGGGGAAGTGTGGAATCAATTCTTTATTAGGATATGGCGAAGAAACAAAGGGGTATAGGGGTTGTGGGTTGAAGAACTGAATCGGTTAAGTAAATGTAGTTTTCAAATTGAAGTGGAACCGAGTCAATCTCGAAATGAAGATTCCTAAGATCAAACTAATCATCATTTATTAGTTGATTATTAGCTGATAAGTGATAGGGGAAGAAGGCACAGGTTTCCCTCATCTAGAATAAATAATGATGACTTTGTAGCTTTGTTCTCAACTCAATTTTTTGAAAGTATAGAACCAAGTACAAATGAAGAAGCTATGAGTGTAAAGAAGCAACACTTTGCAGTGCAAGATAAATGACTTCTTTAATGAAAAATAAAACTTGAATTTTGGTTAATTCAAAAATCAGAAGGTAGTAGATTGTAAATTGACGTATGAAGTAAAAAAGAGAACCAAATGGCGAAGGTCGGAGGAATATAGCCAGATTTTAGTATCTAAACGGTTTACCCAAAATAAACGTATAGACTACAATAAGGTTCTCTCACTAGCAGCAAATTATACATTTGTTACAATATTACTTAGCCTCTGTTTGATCTACATTATTTTTTTCATTCTCATTCTTCTATTTATTTTCAACCACATATTTTTAAATAAAATAATATTTTCAATCACATTTCCTTCTTTTTCAACCACACATTTTCCATCAATCTACTATTATAAAAAATTTGGCCAAGAAAAATTTCCCCACGCCCCCCACCCACACACACTTTTTCCTCAAAAACTTGGAAAAGGCTTTCCCACCATTTTGGTGGGAAAAGCCTTTTCCAGCTTCTGCCATTTATTTATTTTTTTTGCCAATGGAAACAAATTTCATAACCAATTATAAAAAAAAAAAAAAAACAAATTCACTTTGATGAACAATTTCCATGTAAAACGAACACTAAACTTTGATGAAAAAATAGTTTTCGAGCAAATTTTTTTTTTTTTTTTTTTTTTGACTTTTTGGAAATGTAAACAAATT
>CAIGRF010363966.1:19166-62542 GCA_903798235.1 Fraxinus ornus | reverse complement strand
AATTTTAAAAAATTTAAAAAATAAATTATTTTAAAAAATATAAAAAATAAAAATAGCTCTTAATGATTATTTACATAAACATTCTCAAAAAGCATTTAGGCCCTGTTTGATAAGGATGATTTTCCATGGAACTAGGAAAACATTTTTCATTTTCCATCTTTTGCATTGTTTGATTGCAAAAATTTTCCTAAGAAATTTTTTTCCCCCCATCCACTTTTTCCTTGAAATCAATGAATTGGTTTTCCCACCATTTTGGCGGGAAAATAATTTTCCATCTTTTTTTGGTAATTGAAAAAATCAATCAACAACGGTAAAAAAAAAAAAAAATTCGTTTAATGGACAATTTTCATGCAAAAGAAAACAAAGTCAAACGAATGGTATTCGATATGGTAATTTTTTAATATACATTTTTTTTTGACAATTGGAACAAATTCTAAACTCGATTGTAGAAAAATTATCACTTTCATGGACAATTTTCATAAAAAATGAAGCCAAACGAACACCAAACTTTCAACATTTTTCAGGTGAAAAATTATACCAATCAAACACAATTAATTACAAATTCCCAGTAAAATAATTTTTAGGCAATTCAATTCTCTGTAAAACATTTTCTTTCCACCCATTGTCCACATTTGCAATCAAACGGACCCTTAAATGAATACAGATAAAAAACATTCTCGATCCATGATATTAATTTTAATTTTTATATTTTAACTCAATTTATCAATTGTTTTATTTTACTTTACTTTTGTAGTGAGAAAAAATATTGTAAAAAATTCACCACTTTAAAATGTATATGTTATTTGATAATATTATCATAATTTATTTATTTTTTTACTAATAAACAAATTTTATGGAAAAAAATGTCATAAAATAAATTTGAGAAATAATTTTTCAGAATGACAAATACGTTTTTATTAATTTTAAAACAAACCCTCAAAATAAAAAAAAAAAATTGAAAATGAATTTAAAACCAAAACACAAATCAAACGGGCCCTAAAAAGCTCGTTTGTTAAAAATATCATCTTATGGCCTAAAGCAGGCACCATGACATTGGTGTAGGAGATATTATTCTTATATCTAGGAATGTAAACGATTCGAGCTGGCTCTGAATTTACCCTAACCATTGAGAAAAAGCTCGACTAAAAAATTTAGGCTCTGCTCTAGTCGAGCCGACTCTTTTTTTTTTTTTTTTTAATAAAAAAAAGGAAGTAGTGCCACCTGTAATATGGGCAACTAGTTGCTGCCTGCACTACAACTGTCTATTTTGCTGCCTGTAATACGAGCAACAGTGCTGTCTCACGAGCCAGCCAAAATTGGCTCGTGACATAGGAGGGCTCGGGTCGATACCCAAAATTGAGGCTCATAGCCGGGTCAACTCAGGCTTTTTCGGGCCGAGTCACTGCCATCCCGAGCCAAGCCAAATTGCATCCCTACCTATATCCAAAGCTTAGGCTTTGAAAAGAGTTGATTTAACTAATGTTTGCCCTTGTTAAGCTCCATTTTTAGGGCAAATGTGTTTAGAATAGTAATTTTTTGAAAAATGTGTGGTTAAGAAATAGAAAAAAGTTTTAGATTACGTGAAAAATTATTTCATAAAAGAAAGTGTGATTGAAAATAAATTTTGAGAAAAAAAAAAAGGTTCAAACAAGGGGTTTGTGCATGGCGTAACTATCGGTTTATCGACTTAGTTGCAGCTTGGTCTTCAAAATACATTTATTGGCTACATGTTCACCTATCAATTTTAGGAAAAGTCATATGTACATGCTTTTCCTTCACGGATACAGGTGGCGCGTTGGCAGCACCTGATCGGATCTCCTTTTTTTTTTTTTTTAAACTTTCAATGTAATGATGCCAACTATAATCTATGAATGGTCTGTGAACAAATTTTGTAAATGTAGCATGACCCTCAATTTTATATCTTCATTGGTTCTCAAGATTTCACTTACTTGACCGCTAAAAGATAAAAAAAATTATGTAAAAAAGACCAACGTATCCTTATTTTTAGCTAGAAAATAAAAAATGAAAACGAAAGAGCATGGATCAAATTGGATAAGTGGAGCCTTCTTAAGGGTTGGGTGGTCTTTCATTTCGAAATTTCCGTACATTTGTTCAAGCCTTGTTGTCGAGGAGATTGGCGGATGTTACAAAATAAGTTCTCATTGACAACACGAGCGTTATTTGAAAAAAAAAAAAAAAAAAATTAACAAGTGAATTTCTTTTTTGCAAGTGAGACGGTAATGTAGAGGAGTATACTATTGGGGCACAGAGTTATCGCAAAAGGGCCTACAATGGGGTTAGGAACATGAAAAATATACATACCTTTATCGATCCTTTCAAGATTTCTATTGTAGTAAAGTGATATTTCGAATGGAGTCCCGATTTCACTATACATTTCTGCCTCAAAAGCATGATCTCCTTGATACGCAAGATGTGGAGTTTGAGGGGACGCTCATTGCTTGGTGACTAGTAGTTAAAGGTATTAGAGTTATCTCAACAAAAAAAATATATATATATATTGATTTTTTAAAAGTCAAATAGGCAGAATCTGTTATAGAAAACCAAGAAAAACTAAAACTAAGGGTCTGTTCTTTTTGCTATTTTCAGTTTTAAATTTTTGAAAACACTGAAAACACGTTTACTTATCTATTTTCACAAACGAATTTTCGAAAATAATTTAAAATTTACAAAGAAACTCAAAATGATATATTTGTCGTTTTGGGTGTTTTTAGTTTAACATCACCCCAACCATCACCAACACTGCCCAGATCCAAGGCTGACGTCACCAACCACCACCAACACTGCCCAGATCCATCACACCACCACCACCATTGTCAACATCTCCACCTGTACCACCAACATTGCCTAGATCCACCACACCATCATTACCATCACCATCGTCGACCGCCACCACCACCGTCAACAACTCACGTGCACCACCACCAAAAATTGCTGCCAAATCGACCGTAGCCACCAACAAAAACCATCGCCAACACACCTACCTGCACAACCAATAAAAATCACTTAAAACCCCCCAACAACACCAAAATAATCCCAAACCACCACTACCACTAGCACGTTGATGAAATCTTTTTGCATGACGACTTCATAGTGTTGCGCACATTGTTTCTCGCGGTTCTGCAACAATGAAGACATGTGTCTTGCAGGAGAAAATGGGGCGAATTGTTTCTCGCAATTGATGAAAACATGTCTCGTCGGAGAAAAGTTGTTGTAGCGGTGAAGAGGGGAAAATAGACGAGAAATAGGCGGGGGAGAGAGAGGATGGGAAGAGAGAGAGAGAGAGATGAAGGGAAGAATGTAAACGAATTTTGGATTTTTTTATTTTTGAAAATAATTTTTCAAAATGATAAAAAGAAAATGAACACTTAAAACTTTAAATTCAAAATGAATTCAAAATTCAAAATTAAAAATTGAAATTGGAAAAGAACCGTCCCTAATTTTCCCTTTAAGATCTTTTCACAAAATTGAAAATTCCTCAATTCGCTCACCATTTACCCGCAAGTCAACGGCGTCCTGCAATGTAGCGCCATAAAATTATTATTTTATTTTAATTTTTTCTTTTCACGAAACAGAATCTTACTATTCTCTTACAAATATTCACCTACTCACGACCCTAGCAGACCATTCCTAACTCTTCAGTTATCTAACAATAATCCACGACGTGGCAGGTTAGAGTTAAGTTCCACGTTGGAATTGACAACACTGGACAATTCTTCACCACATGCTACAATTGTCCCCGAAAATCAGACGCCAATGATCCAGCGGCCCAAAATCCACCTTCGTGGTTTCTATGAATTTTACCCGTTGGATTCAATATTCTCGGTGGAAACCGTACGATGAGATTATCAGCTAAATCTGACCGTCCAAAATTTGTAAAATTGAATTTCAAAAGCCAAGCCAGAGAGGGAGGAGCTACTCAAAGCCTCCAACCCTTCTCTTTCGAAAATCCCTCCTCCTCCTTTCTTTTTTTTTTCTCACACAAATTATTCGTATGTGTTTTTGTATTTATATACGTAATTCTATACGTAAATACGGATCAAGAGGCTTCTCGATTGAGGTTAATTAGTGAGGAATTTTAGAGCCTGACATATTTATTGGATTTTTGTTTGAATCTGATTTGTGTAAAAAGAGACCAGTATTTAATTCCAGATTTTTGCCCTTTTTAGATTTTGAATTTCGAAATTCGTTCAATTCTGGGTGTTCCAGTGAGAACAGGTGTATAATTCGTGTTGACTGATACGAAAAATTGCGTTATATTTGTTTCATTTTTTTAATGGAACAAACTGAGGGAGGGGATTTCCTTCCAAAAGGACCGCAGCAATCAGAGGCTACTCCACAAGCTTCGGCGGATTTTCCGGTGAGGAATCCGGCGAGACAACTGGATTTTACGGGGTTCGGGGATGGCGCATCATCGTCCGTGGGATTGGCTTTGCTGGAGGTATCTCAACCGCAGCAATCTCAAACGCCGAGCCATCTTATCCAGCAGCAGCAGCCACAGTTAGTGAAGCCGAAAAATCAGCCGCCAAAGCCTCCGCCGCTGCCACAGATGCCATTTTTGACAATGCAACAAGCTCCGCAACCAGCCGTATCATCCTCTCATCCTTCCGCTCGACCTGCTTTGTGAGTCTTTTCTCCTCCGAATCTAAATTTGTTGAACAATTTTGATGTTTTGGAGAAAAGTGATTTATATACAGCTAAAGTTTAGAAATTTATAAAAATCTGTGGGTTTGTTTGTCAGTTATTTCAGCTCAGTTACAAAGTTTTGATCTTTTCATTTTGAACACTCATAATTTTCAGAACGATCTTAGAATTCGTTCTTTATATAATGAGCACCCCAGATAGACAATTTTGTCATTTATTGGTTTATATAAATTTGTAAGATACATTGGTTAGACTGACCGTTAATTTGTTATTCAAAATTCTTTCTGGCCCTACGAAATCTAATTTAGCATGTTAAGTAAGAAACTTTTGTGGAAGTCTTTATGTCTTTTGATCACTCAGCTGATGAGTAATTTGTGGGTTACATGACTATAAAAGTGGACGCTAATACCTATTCTCTTGTTCCAACATCATATTTTGGGTTACCTCACTAAGTTATTCTGTAAATACTTTTTATGTGTAATCTCTGATTTTGGCATAGTTTTGTTTGTGGTTCACATATAACAAATTATCTGCTCATGTGCATGAGAAGATTCCCATGTATTTTCTTGCCTTGGTCTGCTTGCCACATATTTTTGGGTTAATGACATTTTCAATCATTTCGATTTATTGCATACTTGTATTTTTCATTGCATCATAGCTCATGAAGATTCAGAATTACATCCTAGCAGATTCTTCTGTTCCATTCTTGTTTCTTGAAGCCTAATCATTTGAAGATGAAAATTTAAATTTAATTCTGGAATGGTTCTCCGTCTTCGTTCTTTTACTTTACATGTTAAATAGTGAAAAGGATAAGCATTTGATACCATTGATTGACTGTCTAATGATCTCCACTCGTGCCTATATTATGCACACAGCATATATGATTGATATACCAAGACAGTTCTCTTGCTATTTTGTTATAATTCATACTCTTCATTCCTTCAGGAAACCTGAATCCCCAAGGGCACGGTCAAGGCAAAATCTAGCTGAAGTTAACGATGGTACTCCAAAGAAGCAAAAGCAGTGTAACTGCAAACACTCACGGTGTTTAAAGTTGTAAGTAGCTGTCACATTTTATGTATTTTGTGGTCGGCAAAGCCTGACTCAAAATATGTTGATTCCTTCACATTCTTGCCATGGTATTGATGTGGTGAGTACTACAGCTTGCGCAACAGCCAATAGGGTAGTAAAGGTGGGGAAGTGAAGGATTCAGTATGAGTGCTACAGCTTAAGCAACAGCCAATAGGGTAGTCTATACTCTCTGTGCCAGCTGGTGCATCCATTGCCTCAACAATGTCAAAATCAAGGACACGGAACAGACTTGTTGCTTTCACATTTGCTTTAGCCATATATTAGTGGTCTTGACAGAAATTGGCCAATATTTTGTAATTAAACTATTGGACTAGATAACTGATATAATTCTTTGGAGATAATTCAAATTCAGGTCTTTTAAGTTCCAGCTATATGTAATCGATGCTGATAAGTGATGACTGTTTCCACTCTATTTTGTGTGTGTGTTTGAGGATATCATAAGTCTAGCCACAGGTATTTTAGGTTATGATTCAGAATAACTGCAATTATTGATGGATTTGTTTAGAGATCTTAACTTATGTTTATAGCTTATAGAAAGACCAGCACTCATTGGATTGCTATTCTGATATATTTACTTGATGCTAAATAATCTCTTTCCCTTTTAGCAACATTTGTATTGTGAAATAATCTTTTATAAGATTTCTATGGCATTTATTATCAAATATCAAAAAGACTTAGTTGTATGTTCATTTATTAACCAATATCTAAATTTTGGTGGCAAGTGGGCAATAAAGAAAACTATTTATACATTCTTGGAGACTTTTGTTAACCCTGACAATTGACAACTACCTTTCGGGTTTTTGATATATCACGGTGTACATGGGTTGCGACTGATAATTACCTTGGTGGTTTGACAGTTTTATATTTTGAAATCTCAACACAAATTTATTTGTGTGAACTGTGCACACCTTTTGGGTTTCTCATGCACTTCAGCGTACATCTTCTGAACTGATAATGTTGTCTGGATTTCCGAATGCGGACAGTCCAATGGTTTGAATTCTCCTACTACTAAGCATGTGTGCATTAACTGCAAACTGTTTTTCTTTGTGGGTTTTTTTATGATGCATGATATTTTAATGGTCAGGTATTGCGAATGCTTTGCATCTGGTGTATATTGCGATGGATGCAACTGTGTGAATTGTCATAACAACATTGAAAATGATGATGCCAGACGAGAAGCAGTTGAAGCTACACTGGAGCGTAATCCACAGGCTTTCAGGCCAAAAATTGCAAGCAGTCCACATGCAGCTCGTGATTTTAGGGTACTGTCTAAACTTAAATGGTTGCCTATGTTATGATATAAATTTTAGTTACTTTATGGCTGATTTGCTAGAGGACTTTTCTGTGCTTAGCGTATTTCCTGAAATAAACTATTATGCTTTTATATCTGATTTTTCTTTAGTAGATTTAGTGTTCTGTGCTTTTAACTATCTGTAGGTAGGGATCCTTTTAATTTAACTTTTGCCTGCAATTCTGATGTATATATCATATCTTACTCTGAAATATATTAATAAATTTTCTTCTCATCAAAGAGATAAGACAAGCATGGCCTTCATTTGACTCGGAAAAGTGTGTTGTAAATGCAGTCTGTAACACTTTAAAGTGATGCCTTTTGCTTCTCGTGTTACTGATGTTTCATACCCGAAATTTCTATCGTGTATTTTGGCATTGTAAAGAACAAAAATCAATGTGCATATTCTACTTAATGGATGTCACAGTATACAGAGAGAACTTATTGTAGTCAATCCTAATTCATTGGCAAAACTGGAATATTTATCATTGAGGTGAATGAGAAAAAAAAACTATAGTTTGTACTTCCTGTTCATAAATGGAACGTAATGATGGTGTGATAATTCCTAATTGCAGCATTTGATTAATATTGCTAGTTGATTGATCTACTTGCATCAGTATTTACATTACCCTCTTCCCCAATTGCTTCTTATGGATATGCCATTAGAAGACTAAGCCCTGTTTGGGCTCCATTATCCAAAAAATGCATTTTTCTCTCTCTGATTTTCAATCACACATTCTCCAATAAAATAATATTACACGTAAACCAAAAACTTTTCCTTATTTTTTAATCACACATTTTTCAAAAAATTACTATTCCAAAATACATTTTTAATGGAGCCCAAACAGTTGCTAAATTTGTTCTAACGGATTTTCTACCCTAGTGTTGATAACCTCGAAAAGGATCCCAACTAACACAACTTTGAAGAAATAGTAGAAAAAAAAAAAAGAATAAGTTTATAGAGGTTTGGCAAAAATGGGTGTACATCTTCATGAGCTCCACACGAGGAGGCTTGCCCGATTTGTGGTACAACACTCAAGCTTACATTTGTAACAACCACACAAATACAAGCTACTCCCAAAGAATTCATATAGGCATCTCAAACCAGGTCGTTCTGGTTTAAACTGGCTGCCACTAGTTGAAACATGCACTCAGAGCCATTCCAAGACCAGCTCATTCTAGTTACCAGTTCGGATTGAGCTCGGACCTTTGAAAAATTTCAATGGGAATGGAATGTGTGCTGTGCTTGTCCTGAAGCGGGAAGGTCCGATCAGAGTTGAATTGCTTTTCTAAATTAAATTACATAAGAAAATAAAATCTTATAATTTCTCATTCCTTATTTTAGTGGATTCAAATATTCTAGGCAAGAATAAATTCCGCCTTGAAGAGTTTCAATGGCAAAAATTTTCCTTGAAACTTCTAGGCATAAAACATAGAGTACTTTGGCTCTCCGTTAAAGAAATCTTTTTTTCTTATATTTTGTAAAATATCACATAGGCTCGTGCTTAACTATCAGAACTAAATCCAAAGCCTTGATCAGCCTAGTTCGAGTTTGGGGATTTTTTTTGCTGGCCTAGTGGTTTCAAGCTGGCCCACTCAGTTTGATATCTCTTAACTTGCGTAGAACCCTAAACACAAAAGTATCATACTCTAGAATCAATACAAAATGGACAAAAAACAAAGAATATGATATACAAGATTTCTTGAGCAATGTGGTAAGATGGGCAAACTTCAAATAAAAGCAAATGAAGCGTTTGACTCATTTATAGATACCTATTCCCATAAAAATCTTAGTTCACAAAACCTTTAAGCTGAACTTCTTTATAGTGATAGAATATGCCAACTTCTATAAAGTCATTCAAGTATTTAAGTAACCATTTCAAATGTTCACAATCTTCCTTGTCAGAATTTTTCATGTATGACACATTATGTGTACATTATTGAGCCCACGACATCAAAATAGGGAACCGTTTTCTTGTTAATTCTTTCATCTTAACTCTTAGTTAGTTTAAGTTTTTGCATAGGAAACTTGACAAAAATGGAACACACAGATTGGGCTCGGGCTAACATTTATTACTTCAAATTTATATTTTATTTTATTTTTGTTATTTATTAATATTTTAGGGGTTATTCTGCACATTAATAAATCTAAAGTTTAGGTTGTACTATTTTCTAATAAAAAAAGAATTAGAACTTAATGTTTGGCCGCTTTTTTTTTTGATTTTGAAGTGAATAAAATTGAGAGTTCTCAATATCCTGTTGATATTTGAGTATTTAATTTAGAGTCATTGACTAAAAATTCTTGGGAATATGTAGCATCAACGAGTTTGTGTCTTTATCTCGAGTTAATCTCGCCTTTTGCTGCAGTAGTTTGGTATTAGAGCTCGGTTATGTCCGAAGATTTGTAATGGTAGAAACTATGTTACTTCATGAGGATGACAACTGGGATAACTAGAAATAATTATTTGTGTTGACGCGGTTAGTAGACATTGACGTAGTAGTTGACAAGTTAATGGGAGACATCTACAATAGCCTTTCCACTTTTCAATCTTGAGCCGCGAAAGATTGTTGATTCAAACAAGGATTAGGCCTGCCCAATTTGACATTGAGATCGATCATTATTTTGAAGATTTTCTATATTTTGTTGATGACTGTTACAACTATAACGGATTTTGGCAAGTAGTATGTGAAGATCTTTCCTCGTATTGTTCCCTTTGCAAGCATATTATTCATGGGGAAGACGAATGTGTATCAAAGAATGTTAAACCATAACTTATAATTTTGACAAAGGAAAAAAGATGTGTCTCCACGTGGTGGTCGCGTGGTGCAATAGTGTCTATTCCGTACCCAAAGCAAAACCTTACAAAATGATAAAGGACATTAATGTAAGGTAAGGAAGGCTACATTTATTTAAGCAACGGATGGAGATGGCTTGTAATGAAAATCTAACTTCAATTGGTTACCAACTAATTTACTAATTTGGTGAGAGATAAAGTTGGTACATATCTTGATAACAAGGTATGACCATCTTTCTTGCACGAACTAGGAGTTGGACATAAGCAAAGGATTAATGGCAATTTGGGATAATTAGGCAAATAAGGTCTACTCTAGAGAAATAGTAGAAAAAAGGAAGGATTGTGAAGTAATAGAAGTTGGTAAAGATAATCAGGCTATAATTGGTGATTTACCGAAGACTCTTGCTGTTGAAAGGAAACTTACCTTCTGGTGTTGGAATGCCAATACGTAAAAGATGAAAAAGATATGTGTAAGTCTATTCTTGGAGAAGTGACAACTGACAACAAGTGTATAACAAATTTTGGATGCAAATGGGATTAAGGGTCTCATTGCTGAAGCTATTTCCTTGAAATTACTTGAGATAGCAATGCTTGGCATTAGCATACACCGGATGGGTAATTAGTGGTGGATAATGGAAGATTGGCTAATAAAAATAGTAATAATTTTGCTTTTTAGAAGTGTTTAAATGGCATTCTAAGTAGCGAGTCTCATAGAAGGTGTGGATAAAAAGTAGGTAGTAGTTGTGGTCCTATGAGATGTGTTTATAAAAAGTATGTTTGATCAAAAGTGATTATGATTTGAACACATTCCGTACAAACTTTTTGATTGAGCATGTAGAAACAATGAAAGTTGTTAGTGGAGATTTATCTAGGGCACCCAACTAGGCTTGGAAGTTTGTATTGCAATAGAATTTCAAGAAAAAAAGATGTCGTGCTGAAAATGATGTCATGCTTGGAATTTTGTATAAATGCTCAATGAGGGCCAGTGTGAAATACTTATTAACGGACAGTGGATTGTCGTTACAAGGTATTGGACGAGAATATGGTGAACGATTTGAGAGTGAATCTTTGTCAATTTGAAGAAGATGATGAAGATGGAACACAATTAGATTAGGCTCGGGTTTATGGTTACAACGTTTATTTAAAATATATTTCCTTTTTGTTTATTAACATAGGGTCTTTTGTTATTATTATTAGTTTAAGAATTATTTATGATTTTAATATACCTAGAGTTAGGGTTGTAGGGTTTTCTAGAGTTTAAGGCAGCTTCATTTGTATAGAATAAAATTTCTATTTCTCAATATTGTGTTAATTTTTCAGTTTTGATTTAGATTCAACAAATCATTCACCCCAAAGTCTTAGTTCTTTATAAAATCAACGAGTATTTAGATTTAGAGCATGTTTGGCTAAGCTAACGAAAGAAGTAATTTAACTTTTTGTGTAGGTATGTTTGGGTATAATGTATTGAGTAAATTTATGTTTGGCAAATGAATTAACTTTCAAGTAAAATAAATGTGGCAAATGACCAAAAAATTCATATACTATTTTAATGATTTGTTTCTATTGTAAAGTTGAGGGTACATAGATAATTTACTTGGTCAAACTTTTAAAAATTGCCTTCTATTTTGGTAAGTAACCTGTGATTAGTCACTGAGGTGAGTACCCGACCGTAAACTTCAAGACCTTATGGGATTAGTTGAGGTGAGCGTAAGCTAGCCCGGACATCTACGGTTATAAAAAAAGTAACCCGTGGTTGGCTTTTAAAAAAGTCTTTATATTTTTGCCAAAACCTATTGAAATGAAGTAGCTTGTTTTCTAGCAAACATCCTCTTAAAAGTAACTTTGACCAGCTTTAAGCTTAGCCAAACATCCTTTTATTCTGTGCTATGCTCGCTTTATCAAAACCTTTTAAGTATCTTTTTAATATAACTTTTGTGACTCACGAACGCTCTATGCTATTCTTTGTTCCTTTTAATGTTTGTCCCTAATATCGTTATACTTTATAGCCTAACCAACGTCATTAAATTTGGCCTTAAATGTCTTTTGTGTCTTTTGAATGTCCCCTACATTTTACCCAACTATGTGTGTATCATCTACATATAGTAGTAGATATGTAGCTTCCCAATATTTTGTGAATACATGCTACTATCATAAATTACTTCTCTTGAAGCCAATCTTTAGTACAAAGAATTCAAACCTTTTGTACCATTGCCTTGATGATTACTTCAATCTATACAATGATGTCCTAAGTTGATACCCTAAATCCCGATTTCTTTCTTCCTTAAATCCTTTTATATGATTCACCTAAGTTGTATTTAAGCTCAGAAAGGCAGTTTTCGCAATTTATTGTTCTCTTTAGGAATATTTTTTCGTTTTATTATAAAGTTATCTTGCCGATGTAAGACTATGGATTTCAATCCAGCTCAGGCAGCCCGTAAAAAGCCTAAGCAGCTCGGCTCGGGCTAAGACTCAACTCTCGACGAATGCTCGAGATTAAGCCAACCCGTGTAGCTCGGTGAGTCGGATGGGCCAGCTCGAGTAGCAGGCTTAAATGGCCCGTGACACGGGTCTGTAGCTGCCTGAGCTTCAAGCAGCAATTACTACATCGACTAGCACAGCAACTGCTCTCAGGCAGCACAACAGCTGCATGAATGAAAAAAAAAACCCCGAGCAAGTTCCGCTCGATAAGGCTCGAGTGTTAAGCTCGAGTCGAGCCTCAATTTTTCGTTCGAGCTTTAGCTCGATTCAGCTCGAGCCAAAAGAGCCTGAGCCACAAACTTCTGCTCGCGAGCCGGCTTGGTTCCTCAGCTCGTTTACATCCCTATGGAAGACATCATACACTTTGATAGAAGCATAAATGATTGGAAGCTCGAGTTGAAACTAGTTTTCTTCTGATATCGACAATAGTTTATAAAAGATGTTTAAGTTAGAACAAGCCGAGTATCTTTCTGTGTGCATATGCTTCTTGTAATTAGGCCAAATATTTTTTTTTTTTTTTTTTTATCATTCTCGAGGTTTACACTAATTTATTATTGACACTCATGTTTTGACAAACAATTTTTTGTCCATGTAGTTCTGGGATTTTGAACAATAAAGAATGTCGAATGAATGGAGAAATAGTGATATATTAAAGATTATACAATCTACCAAGGTGTTAGGCTTATAAGTCATAATAAAAAGTTATGAAGGTGGTGATTAAGCATAGTTTAAACTGTAATTTAAAGGTTTCAAAGAATTAGTTCATGTACTTCGGAGATTGCTGGATAAAGAAGTAAAATTCCATATGATCTTGTTATATTGATCTAGGAAAACTATAGAATAATGTTGCTTGTATATGATGAAGTTACATAATAGTTTACATACAAATGAGGTGTCAGAGTTGAGGTCTTTTTTTTTTTTTTTTTATTTGAAAAAATGTTGACCCATTCATATCTTACAACATCGTTTGGATGTAAATCATTATGTATATGTACTACAACAGAAAATTATATGGTGGATGAGTTCGACTCATGTATGATTAGCAAGTGAAGGATTGAGCATTTTGCTCCAATACTGTTGCGAGATTGGTACTTAGCGGCTCACGAGTAGGTTGTTCAGCTGTTCCCGAATTTGGAAGCTCGTCTGTTGCCCTGTGAACCTATTTTCGGCAATTGTTAAAGCTTCTCGTCTCGAAACGGCCGGCTTTGGTTCAGCACTTGGAGCCACCTTGGATCCATTTGGGTTTTAATCTCATTAGTGAGTGCGAAATAACTCTCTATAATAGACCTGCAACTTCGAGAGAGGTACCTCTTCACAAAGGGGTCATAGTGACCACACCCAGACGACTGATTACCAAAAATACAGGTCTCTGGTTTCAGAGCTTATGGTGGATGTTAGAGGAAAACAATAATTCCATTGGATATATAAATATTATTAAGGATGTGTATGATAGAGCAATGTTATTGTGTGATATCTAGTAGGGTAAGTAGTATATCTTATTATTATAGGTTTGCATCAAGGTTCCACATAGAATCTGTATCTTTTGCTTTAGTTGTGGAAAAGTTTACTAGGTATATCCAAGATGAGGTTCTTTAGTATGCCATTAACTAGACTATGAGGGTGATAAATCATATGTTAGAAATTCGAAAATAGCATTTTGAAATATAAAGGCTTTTGGTTAAGGTTTACTAAAATGTAAGACAGGTAATAATCTTTTAGTTGTAGTAGATAATATGGGTGATAATTAAGTTGTAAAACAAAGGATTATGTTGTTCAAAAGAGTGATTATATAGGTACTTAGGTCGAATTGTTCATAATAAGACTTAAACAGGATGTAATGCATGGGCTGAAATTTGATTGAATGAAATGGAGACATAATAAATGGATTTTGCAAGATTGAAATTACTTGTCGAGTTAAAATGTCAGTTCTAGAAAGTGAATAAGTGATTATTAGATCAACTATGTTTTATGCTATTGAGTGTTGGGACACATAACACAGAATGTCTATGTAAGCACTTCGTATGGGAAAGGACGTTAAGATGGATATGTTGCTATACTTGAATCTATAATATAAGAAATAAGAAATATAATAACAAGGGGGGAAACCAGGTGAGCATGAATTAAAGGAAGGATGACTCAAAATGATCTCAATAATATTTTTTCGTCGACCTAGGAAAATCTTGTTCACAAGAGTGATGTGATCTCCATGGAGCATTTTAGAAGTGAGAGGTAGAACAAATTTTAAATGGCATGATGTGGAAACAAAACTTTTGATTTTTATTGGGCCTTTTTGTAAAAGTAGAATTGGATAAAATGGATTCGCAAAAAAAAAAAAAAAGGATTCATGTAGTTGATCCCAAGTTTATTGGGCGTGAACCGTTGCTGCTTGTGGAAAATATGCCATCAGTGATTGAACAAGAAAACCATTTCCATGGAATTGATTGATATACTATATTTGAATTTCAATGCCATTTTTCTGATAACCACCAGGGGACTGTGTTTTAAGAGATCAACATTATTATTCATTTCAATGCATCCAAAACTTGCAAGTTAAGTTTTTTTTTTGGTTATTTGGCAAGCTCCAAACTTATTTGAAATATATGCAGGAGGAGACTGGGGAAGGTGTAGTCTTGGCAAAGCATAACAAAGGATGCCACTGCAAGAAATCGGGATGTCTCAAAAAGTATTGTGAGTGCTTCCAAGCAAATATTCTTTGTTCTGAAAACTGTAAATGCTTGGACTGCAAAAATTATGAGGGAAGTGAGGAGAGGCAGGCTCTGTTTCATGGAGATCATGCCCACAACATGGCATTCATCCAGCAGGCAGCAAATGCTGCCATCACTGGTGCTATTGGATCCTCTGGATATGGATCTCCTCCCGTTAACAAGAAAAGAAAAGGTCAGGAACTCTTCTTTGGATCAACAGTTAAAGATCCTGTGCACAAGATCCGGCAATTTCAACAGGTAAATATAAATTACGTTGTTAAAAAATGATGTACCTGCTAGATTTGGTGGAAAATCTTTTGACTTTTATCTAGAGCACTTTCTTTCTATTTTCAGGCAGACCAAATAAAGGCATCTTTACCTTCCTCTTCACTGCCATTGATTCCTGGTGCTTTTGCTGGTAATGCATTAACTTTGGGCCCTTCGAAATTTACCTACAGGTATAAATACTACCTTCCCTCTGAAAAGTCTTTATTCAGTAGAAAACTAACAAGTGCATTATGTCTGAAGATCTCTCCTAGCTGGCATCATTCAGCCCCAGGACTTGAAGGAACTATGCTCAGTGTTGGTGGTGTACTCGGGAGAAGCTGCCAAGATGCTTGCAGGTACATATAGATTCGTGAAGAATCCCAAGTTGCTCTAATCAATGGTACTATTTGAAATTATCTTGACATCTCAGTTCTTATTGTCTATAAGAGGCTCTCTCCATGCTAGAAATGATGCTTGTAAGAAAAATTCTTTCACAATATTAAGCCCCTGTTTGACACACATTATTTAAAAATACATTATTTCAAAACTCATTTTCAACCACACATTCTTCAATAAAATAATATTTTCCATCATACTAATAACTTTTCCTTACTAAAAATCACATATTTCTCATCATATCACTGTTTAAAATACATTCTTTCCTCAATAATATCCATCAAACACATCCTAACTAGAAGATGGAAGTTTCAGCAAATAATTGTCAAATACACAAGTTAACACTGTAAAATAATACATTTAATGCAGACGCAGGTCCTGAGTTTAGGTCTTGGCACTATCCATTTATCAGGCCTTCAATAAATAATGAATCTGGCTACATGTGATGGGTTGGGTTGATTAAATTTCAATATGTGAATATGTCCCTTCTCTCATAGCTTAAACTTTTAGATGAAGTAGTTCAATATATCGCTTCCACAACAGAACAGTAAGCCTTTGTGGTATTTCAAGCTTGTCGATGGATATAAATAAATTACTCCCTTTTTCAGTACATGAAAATGAGGTAAATAATTTTAATCCTTCCAGAGGAAAGAAAAGCAGCAGAAGAACAGGCAGAGGACTCTAGAGAAACCTTGGCGGCTTCATCAGCTCAAGATCAGTGTCAATCCCCAAAGAATGCTGGAGCGGAAAAACCTTTGATTGATGATCTCTCAAGTGGCAACCAGGCTGAGACAAAAAACTCTGAGGAGTCTGCTTCCAATGGAGCTGATGAATCAAAAGGAAGACCAATGTCTCCCAGTACATTAGCTCTAATGTGCGATGAACAAGCTACAATATTCACTCCTGCTGCCTCCCCTAATGAGCTATCAGGCCATAGTAGTGTGACTACACAACTGCTGAATATGCAAGGCTTGAGTGAAACCTATGCAGAGCAAGAAAGAATTGTTTTAACAAAATTCCGTGATTGCCTTAATAGGCTCATCACTTTAGGAGAAATAAAAGGCTAGTTTATGTTTCCTCTTCATTTTGCATTTGGTCCTATATATGTATTCTTATCATTTGTCATTTGCAAAATACTGACTCGTTGTATATGCAGAAACAAAATATTCTTCGTTGGCACAAACAGAATTGCATCAGCAAAATGAGCCAACCAGCAATGGCACAAAAAATGTGAGAACTGATATCAGGAGTCCACAACAACCAATCAGCAATGGTGTTGAAAAGTTGGTGTTCAACTTCAACCAGCCAGGACATCTCCAATAGGTAATATTGCTGCCAATAATGACCCACATTCAAAAAAATATCCGCCCCCAGTGCTTGCTGTGAAAACGGGGTTGTAATTAAAAAAACTAAAGAGAGATGTAAAATGTTTAGGACATGACATTTACACAGAAATATGCTGATCTCTGTAATATTAGGCTGATCTTTGCTGCACTGGAAAATCTTATATAGAGCCCATTTTTAGCTAGGACTGAATAGAGTCTGATACATTTTTATGTATTCATTTTAAATCAAGAGTTCATAAATTTTATTGCAAGTGTTTTTAGGTCCAAGAATTGAAATCCGGAGTCTTGTTGATGCCTAAACCTTGATCCAAGAAATCAGTTGTTATCTAATTGACTCTTATNNNTTATTATTTTTTTTTTTTTTTTTTTTTTTTTTTTTTTTTTTTTTTTTTTATAACCGTGGATATTCGGGCCATCTTGTGCGCACCTCAACTAATTCCACGAGGCCTTGAAGTTTACAGTCGGTGTTCACCTCAGTGGCCCTGAGGGGACTCGAACTGGTGACCATTGGGGAGTAAACTCAAGGCCTGACCAATTGAGCAACCCCTCAGAGTTTCAATTGACTTATATGTCTTAAAAAAGATGAGGAAAAGTGCTTATATAATATTTACCATTAAAAAAAATCAATAAAGTGATTATCAAATGTCATTCTAACGTTTATTTAGGCAGAAATCTTTCCGAGAGATGCTTCACGTATTAGAAAGATTTCATAGGAAAACTCACACGTGTGGGTCCCGCACATTTTTTTAATACATGGTGGGGCCCACCATGTGAGTATTCTGGTACTGTACTTGAGGATTAATTGAATCTTCAATTGGTACATACAAAACTGAAAGATTGAGGACTCACTGTAAATTGAAGGTTGAAGACCCATTTATTGTATTTCCAATCGATTAGGGACTTGAACTATAATTTTCTTGTAATCTGTAATCAATGTCAAAATTATTATGGGCATAGTGTGCAACATATGATCATGCATGTAAGGACCTCTTCGGTTGCTGACTTGCTTCCTACAAAGAATTAATGTTGTCATCTTGTCATATGAATAATAAGAAATAGGATTAACGTAGATGTACATCTTTCATGGCATTTCCTCTGTGTGGCACAATTTGAAAGTAATGTGAAAGATTGTTGGGAAAATCAAATGATATGATGGTGCCATGTTAAAGATGTACATATAATATGATTGAATTTTGTAGTTGCTATTTCATTCCTTACTTGTTACTATTAATCAACACAATTGAATTAAAATTTAGCCAGATAATAATTTTCAAGCCAACAAATAATTTGCAAGTTTCCACCTAAATTTTAGTAACTAGTAACTACTTATAATGTCATAATATCGGATCAAATAACACAATTGCTACCAAATTTTCCTAAATGTTTTTCAATTGTCATTGACCTTTAAAAGCTCTTTGAGTTGTTATTGAACTTTTCCAAATATATTTTCCAATTGCCATTGAACTTTAAAAGTTCCACGAGTTGTCGCTGGACTCGTTCAAATATTTTCACATTCAGTACTTCGTCACGTCATTTTAAAAGTTAATAGACTAGACATGGTAGATTGAATGATGGATGTAATAACAATTTGTTAAGATCATTGAGTCATTAACTTCTAAAATGACAAGTAACGAATGTTATCACATCTTAGTATCAAATGAGCGGCGAAATTGGTGTACATTTTAATATAAATTGTATAATATTATTTAAGTAAATGAAAGGTTTGAGTTACATTACATTTTAAAGGTTGAATCACAGCTTTGAGGGCTCCCACCTGCCTTGTCCTGAGTCTTGGTGAAGGAGGTAAATCGCAAGTTATGCCTCCAAGGGTACAGAGTGGAAGGCTGCTTGTACACTTGCACTTACCCAAGGGCAAATCCATATTTCAGGATTTGAACCCTTGACGCGGCAGTCTCAAGCAAAGTTGGAGATTTTCCACCTTCCCCTTTTACTACTTGGAAATGTGCCCTGGGAGCGAGTTACATTACATTTTAGGACTGAAATGAGGTAGTGGTCAATATGTGAAATAATAGTCATTATTTTGGATCGTAGACATTATTGTGACGAATGTGGACTATAATTGTGGGTCAACAAACAAGTTTGACATGAAGGATTGGAATTTATTTTTTTATTAAATTCTATTATTTCTCTAACACCTTTAAATATCATTTATTAATTATTATCTATTAATCTTTACACACATCACAATTTCATGTTTTCTCCTTAAAAGTCAGAATATATTGGTCGAGAAAAGGATGTCCATAGAGTGGAGTTATAAGTTCACCCGTTTGATACACATTAAAATTTTCGTTCTCATTTTCAACCACACAATCTTCAATAAAATAATATTTTTCATCACATCAATAACTTTTTTTTTCAACCACACATTCTCTATCAATCTACTATTTCATAATACATTCTTCCAAAATAATGTGACTCAAACACACCATATTCTATAATGCAAAAATAATTTAATTAAGGTTCTTTTGACGTGATTTTTAAAAAATCAAAAGTTATATCTAAAACTAAGAAATTTCTTTTGAATATGATTGAATAATTTCATGAAAATGATTTGTTTGACAGAAAAGTTTCAAAAAGAAGCTGATTTAAAATAATTGCTTTAAGAAACTGCTTCTACAAGAAGCAAAAGTAAAAGCAAAAACAAAAGTAAAAACAGATATTGTATCAAACGGACACTTAAACAGCTCATAATGATGACAAATCATGAAAATAACTATTGCAATTATAATTGAAGACTTCTAATATCGCATAGGACTTGACTTTCTTACAAAAGTAAGACTCGGGCCTCACCCTAATCGGTCACTTTTTTCAGTAGAAAATGAAACCATGATTTTTCTTTCTTGTTTTAAGTGAATAATAAGTTATCTAAATTACAGAACCTCTACAGATAACACATAACGGGAGGACGAGAAAAAATTTGAACCATTTTTTAATCAGGTCAGTCCGACGTGGGATCCACCTCACGTGAGAAGTCGGTAAGACGTCTGTGAACGCCATTTCTTTACACTTGGATTAATTCTCTAAATTATGTATATCTTAGAGGTTTGTAATAAGTAAATTTACAATTTTTTAAGGTTTACCCCAAACACGGTCTAAATGTTGTACAGGGAGAGAGAGTTGCGTGAAGGAAAAAGCCCTGAGTACAGGGCTGACTTTCACAGGGGCCTTACCGACCCCTCACTGTACTCAGGGCCCCACCCCATGTATTAAAAACAAAAAAAATTGCCCCCTCCCCCTATGTGTGTTACCTGGCAGGGGCCCTGTGAAAGGGCCCCTGTACTTGTAGCACCGTTCGTGCGTGAAATACTGAAATCTGTTAGCCCGCCCTGTAGAAACAAAGATTATTGAAAGAGGTCATATGGGCGATGAGAAATCGGGGATGATGGGGGCGGTAATGGGGAACAGCAGCAGAGAAAGAGATCGAGAGCTTCTCATACCGGTCGCCGACTCTGTTGACCACGATGATGACGCCTCCTCCTCCTCCAAGCCTTCCCCCTCCGCTTCCTCTTCTCACCTTCACTCTGGTCGCGAGGTATTTATTGTTCTTTATATCTTTGTTTTCTGGGTAATGAACAAATGAATTGCTCCCGTTGATTGTTCTGTGTGGATTTTAGGGTGCTTGCTTTCGATTGATGGCTTATTTCTGAGATGGTTAATCGTTGCGTCTTTTGCCGATTGCTTAACCTAATTTTGGACATAACCTTTTCCGGTGAGGGGGTATTGGGGGCACGGGACAAAAATGTCGAGATTGTAGAATAGGATATGTTAAGGAAATTTGGTATCCGATGGGATTATTTTGGTAACCCTGCAAAGGAGTGCTTGGCAATTTGAGTTCTTTTCTATCTTTAAGAATTTTGTGTTCCTTGTGTAATTTTTTTTATGACGTGCTTAACTTCTGTTTGATCAAATGATCAAGCAAAAGAGCAATATTGCCTCAAAATTGTTAGTGGGACATGCTAATTCTGTGTTTGAATTATTTAACCCGACTTATTCTAGGTAGAATATTTTTTTGGCAATTTGCCACCATGATCGTTTTTCCAGCCCATCCCCCATCCTGACTGGTAGCACTTTTAGTGGACTTGAAAATGGTTTTCTTAGCCCTATAACTGATGTTTGTTAATCTCTGTATCATTCAGTATCCTTAAATGATCACTTTCCTTGACTGGTGTAGTGCGACTCACATTTTTACAAATTATGGATTTCTATGTGTATGCATGCGCTGCATACAAGCATTTACATTCTAATTTTTTGTTTCTGTGTGAAAATTTTTCCCATGAAATTTGTGATGCGGCTATTAATTATTACTTATAACTGTAAGCTTTTATCTTGAATCCTTATTGGAACCACAATATGGAAATCTCGTTAATAGACTTAGCCCCTATTTGACCCCCATTTCTTAAAACTCATTTTTTTCCGAAACTCATTTTCAACCACACATTTCATGACCCACGAATTTTATCAAATTTTCTATTTAACATTTCACCAACTTTTATCAAACTTTACTAAAATCAATTTTTGATCTAAACCAAACAGGGGCTTCTTATAATTTCAGCTTCTGGTTGAGATTTTTATCTTGGAAAGTTCCTGTTAAAATCTATGCATGTCTAGTAAATTTGATATCATGGTTTCCACAAGCATTTGTAGGTTGGCTTTCACTATTATAAATTGTTGCCTATCCATTCACTGTCCTCTAAGAAGTACTAATTTCAATGTTGTCTGCAGACCTTTTACAAAGTTGTTAGGAGCTGGGCCTCAAAAAAGTTCATGACTGGATGGTGAGCACTTGTAATTTCTGCTGAGTATTATTTGGGTTCTGAGTACAATTTGTTATTTAAGCTATTATCTCATCATATTCACTAAATACTTGCATTTTTAAATTCGACCGTCACATTTCAGTGCCATCTGACCAAATCTTTTAGGTTGTAGCTTGAAATGACTTAAGTGGTACTTCTTGGCCATCTTTATACGGTACAATGCATAAAAATTAGATTGGGGGATTAAAAAATTCCTGCACTCTGTTCATACCATTATGTTTCTATATGTTTTAGTGGACCAAAGAGTGGTGAGGGATGAGAGTGTGGACTAGTGCAATAATTTTTTTTTAAGTATAAAACATGTTCTAGTTTCTGAAATTGGAAACATAATGAATGAAGTTCATGTAATCACTTGATACATATCAAATATGGACTAAACTTTGTAGAAATCATTTTCATGGAATGTAAGATTATATTTGAACTGATAGCTGAAGGGTTGTAGTTTCATTGCCAAAGTATAGTTGTAGTAAAATTAGTCTTCAACTTCTGGCTTGACTATTTTACCTGCTCCATTCTCTGTTTATATTTGGAAAAACGAAAGGGCTGTGACTCATTTCACAAAGCTGATCAAGTTCCTATGTCTATAAAAGTCTCATCCTCCAAATAAATTTTGGAGGTTTTATGCTTTTGATTCTTTAATTATTTCCTGGCATTTGTTTGCCTTGATAGATGGATATATCATTTATCATTGAACTCTTTGCGTAGGTCTCTATTTTATATTCCAAATGAAATGGGATTGTGCAAGAAACTATATTGTCTTACACACCAGAGTCCTGATTGTTTTCTCTTTGCTGTTATAGCGTTTGCTAACTCTATCCTTTTGCAGTGTCATCCTCTTCCCCATAGCAATCACTTTCTATGTAACATGGTGGTTTATTCATTTGGTTGATGGGTTCTTCTCTCCGATTTACGAGCAACTTGGAATTGAGATCTTCGGTAATCATGTTGCTCTTTTATTTAATACCAATAAGTTATAAGTGTGAGTGTGTTGTTTAGCATTATTGTTTCACTTCAATACCTTGTTGGCTACTGTAGTTCATATATTTTTATTATCCTTTATTGTTTCAGTAGAATTAATAATTAAAACTAAGATATGGTCCACAGAAATTGACAGTGAGTATATTGTTGTTAACTGTATATTTCCCTTTTGCAATTGTAAGAAGTTGTCAATATTTTTTAACAGAGCCTTTTGACTGATGTATATGATATATATTATAAATATCTTAGCAAATATTTTTTTTATGTCCCTTGTATGTCTCTTTGCTGTTAATACTTGCTCTTATTTCCTTAATTAGAATTAGGTCTAGGTTTTTATGTCCCTTATTTGTCTCTTTGCTGTTAATACTTGCTCTTATTTCCTTAATTAGGTCTAAGTTTTGTTACTTCCATCAATTTCATTTTCTTGGTTGGAGTGTTTATGTTTTGCAATTGTAAGAACTTGGCAATATTTTTTAACAGTGCCTTTTGAGTTTTGACTGATGTATATGATATTTATGATAAATATCTTGGCGAACATTTTTATGTCCCTTGTATGTCTCTTTGTTGTTAATACTTGCTCTTATTTCCTTAATTAGGTCTAGGTTTTGTTACTTCTATCACTTTCATTTTCTTGGTTGGAGTGTTTATGTCATCATGGTTGGGGGCATCTGTGTTGAGCCTTGGAGAGTGGTTCATCAAGCGTATGCCATTTGTTCGTCATATTTACAATGCCTCCAAGCAGATTAGTGCTGCCATATCTCCAGGTGTGCTTTGTTTTAATTTACATTATGATTTTCTTAAGGTTGAGTTTCCATTATGGAAGGATGGCAAATTGTCCTTTTCAATATTATTGCAGATCAGAACACACAAGCTTTCAAGGAAGTGGCCATTATAAGGCATCCACGTATTGGGGAATATGCATTTGGGTTCATCACTTCATTTGTCACCCTCCAGGTGAACTGCTTCTTACTTATTTGATATATCATCCTCTCATCTAGGATATTTGTCCCCGAAGTTTTTCCTCTCATGTTTGTATTGTAAATTTGTTCTTTCATGCAGTTACTGTTTTCTAGCTTGTAAACCTATACTGAATCAAATCTAGGAAGGTGTTACATTAAGTTAAACCTCACCAATCAGGCTAGACCAATGGGGACTTCCAAATTTTAGAGTATAGTTGATCTTTTGTAAAATGTTATTTTTATTTCCTTTTCTTTTTGTAATTTTTTTTCCCTGTATTGTTAGCTTTGTATATAACTCTTCGTTTTGACATTGGAGGTAAAACATCTCGTATTAGTTTTTTCTATTAATAGACTAGGGTAGGGAACAATGTCTAACCCATCATTTTGAAATAGACAAGTCATTTAAA
Source organism: Fraxinus ornus (assembly GCA_903798235.1). Lineage (NCBI taxonomy): Eukaryota > Viridiplantae > Streptophyta > Magnoliopsida > Lamiales > Oleaceae > Fraxinus > Fraxinus ornus. Next base: position 38,331 of record CAIGRF010363966.1, on the reverse strand, counting down.
AACTTATCTGTTTCACAATGGACTTCACCCAAAAGAAAAGAGAGAAGCTAAACCTCACTGAGAGAGATTCTTAAGTAAGAAATATTCAACAGAAGGGGCTTCAATATGGTGTTTGTAAGATAGCCCGAGTCTAAGTTGGCAGATCCATGATTACCAGTGTTAACCCCTTAAAAGTATCTGGCTCAGGTCTATTCAACCAGATTTACTATCTTATGAAATAATGGTGCAAGTCTATTAAATCAATAGCGTAATTTGACCTTAACATGGCAAAATATCTTATGCATGGTGCGGGTGGGTTTTGTTCCTCCCTTTATTGTGCCAATATTGGAAAACAAAGCTTACATTAGGATCTCAGTGGACTGATCAAAAGGCAGGATAAGTTTTTGTAGATCAGCTGGCACTTTACGGGCAAATGATTGCATGATATAAAATGAGCTGCTGATAGGTAGATTGGTTACCTGAAAGAAGTGGCTGACATTTATTTTGTTCATTTATTAGACGGGGGCAAAGAATTCATGTAATGTTTCAAGTTCTCATGTATTTTTTTTTCTAAATTCAGAATTATTCAGGAGAGGAAGAGCTTTGCTGCGTTTATATCCCAACAAATCATCTTTACATAGGTGATGTATTCCTGGTGAACTCCAATGATGTTATTAGACCAAACTTGTCTGTACGGGAGGGAATTGGTAAGTGTTTTCATTGTTACTTTTTTCGCAATTGCGTGCACATTCACACACATATTGCTTGACTACTAATCGATGTCATTTGCCAACTTTAACCTTGTTATATATATATGCTTTGTATACAGAAATTGTTGTGTCTGGTGGTATGTCAATGCCCCAGATACTATCTACGTCGGATCCGAGAATTATTCAAGTGGATAGAAGTAGACCTGACAGAAGCTAAGATAAAAGACATGAGATGGAGCCAACTGTTTCTGCACTTCCTTTTTACCTGAAAGAAGTTGCAATCCTGTTCTATTTATATTTCAGTTTTCGATTTTTGAAGTATTAGATTGTACTCAGAACATATGTAACAATTATGGCAAATGTATAATATAGGGAAGTAGATTTGTGCATAATTATGAAATTATTTTCCTGGCTAGAAAAATTAGCATGTTAAAGTTATAACAGATTTTGAAAATTGAATTATGAAAGGTTTTGTTTTCTATTAGAGCAGCAACTGACTGTTTGAGAAATCCCTCCAGATAAAATGTAGGGGAGTTCTTCTTTCTTGAATTACTGCAGCAAGACTTTAATTTTTATTTATTTATTAAATTTTATGTGATTTTTACAAGTTTTATAGGAGTTCTATTACGAAGATTTGCCATTGGTATTGATATTTAAATTGAATGGATGCAAAAGCAAGTAATCAGAACTTGTTTATATTTGGTTCAAATTTAACCCCAAAAATGGTAAAATTCTATTTAAACAACAAATTTTATTAATTGCACTACATTTAATTAAATGAAAACCCCCAACTTGTTCACATATTTGCACCTATGTCTAATTTATTTTCACATATTGATTAGTACATCTTGTTTATGATGGCGGCCATAACTTTGTGCTTTTGGTGAGAGTTCTGAAATCTATTCAACGACAGAGAAGAAAGCAGGCATTTTCTGAGATATGAAAATATTTGATAATTGCAAATCGACCTGTGTGACTCCGATATCCCAACTAGAAGTGACATGACCAGTGACAACCCTGAATTTCTTTTTCAATTTTTTTATGTTAAGGGGATGATATTGTACTCACTAGAAGAGTAAAAAGATTTAAGCCTCTTGTACAAGAGAGATTGTCAGGGAGACATGTGACGTCTGTGAATTGGTTGGGATCCACTGGATGCGTATCACTTATCCCCTGTAATGCAATCGGGCAATTCTCACTGTACATATTATTAAATATGTAAACTCTTATTAGATATGATTTGTAAGCTTATTTAAAATAATTTTTTCTTGTCGAAAATAGTCTATATTTTCTTGAGTCATTATCTATGCCTTTTTTTTTTTGAATTGAAAGAGTGGGTGCAAAAAATAAAATGAAAAAAGTTGTACATTTAAACTTGAGTGGAAGACAAAAAACAAAAACATTGTTTTTTGACGATGTCGAGATTTTGATAAATTTTAAAACGTAACAAATTCTAACAAGAATCTCATTAAAAATGGTAAAATTTTAAAAGAGTTTGTTATATATATTTTTAAGTTTGAAATTCTACAAATATTTTAAAATCACTTTATTAATGAAATCCTTATAAACTCATGAATTACTGGGGATACCTAAATTTTAAAGAAAATCTCAGTTGTAGACATCGGAATTTAAAATGACTTTTATATCCATCAAAATCTTAGTTGTGGATACCCTCGGAGATCCTACCTTCTTTTCAAGCCGCACAAAGTCGAGATTTACAATACAATGATGAGCAACAACATCCCTTGAGCCAATATCTTTCCTATTCAAAACTCTCTCCTTCACATAAAAACCTTATCTTAAACATATCCTCAAGTCTTGAACCACAGTATTACCACCAAGTTGTGAAAGAAGCTCATCGGAGAGATGCCATGACAGCTGAACTTGATGCCATGGAATTGAACAAAACTTGGTCTATTACTAATCTGCCTAAAGGAAAGCATACTATATGCTGCAAGTGGGTGTATAAAATCAAGTACAAATCTGATGGGAGTGTTGAACGATACAAAGTACGCTTAGTTGTAAAGGGTTTCACCCAACAAGAGGGGTTAGATTTCTTGGAAACGTTTTCTCCAGTTGCAAAGATGGTGACTGTGAAACTCTTGCTAGCCATAGCAGTAATACACAACTAACACATCATTCAACTGGATGTAAAAAATGCATTCCTTCATGGTGACTTTTTTGAGGAAATTTACATGGAATTGCCTTTGGGTTATACCCCTTCAAATCCATCTGGTAGACAGGGGAAGCACTTGGTTTGCAGGTTACATAAATCCATTTTCAAGTTAAAACAGGCTTCGAGACAATGGTTTGCAAAGTTCTCTCATGCCCTTATAATACATAGTTTTCACCAATCGAAATATGATTACTCTCTTTTTACAAAAAGGTTCTGGAAATGAATTTGTAGCCTTGCTGGTGTATGTAGATGACATAGTCATCACATGATCAGATTCTCGCATAATTAATGATTTGAAATCATTTCTTCACAGCCAATTTAAGCTTAAAGATCTTGGCAAACTCAAGTTTTTTCTTAGTTTAGAGATTGCAAGATCACAGAGTGGCATTGTACTGTCTCAAAGGCATTATGCCCTTCAATTACTGGAGGACACTGGTTTTCTAGGATGCAAACCTGCTGTAGTACCCATGGATCCCAAAGTTCGATTGAACTCCTTTGAGGGGGAGTTATAGGAAGATGGCTCTATGTATAGAAGGCTGATTAGACGTTTGTTATATTTGACAGTATCCAGACCAGACATCACATTTGCAGTTCATAAATTGAGGCAGTTCATTTCACAACCTAGGAAACCTCATTTGAATGTTGTCCATCATTTGCTACAATACATTAAAGCTATTCCAGGCCAGGGTCTTCTATTTTCTGCTGGTTCATCCCTTCAATTGCGCGCTTATGCTGATATTGATTGGGGATCGTGTTTAGACTCAAGGAAATCAATCACTAGGTTCTATGTTTTTCTTGGGGATTCAATGGTTTCGTGGAAAGGAAAGAAGCAAAACACCATATCCAGGTAGTTCGCAGAGGCTGAGTACCGTGCTTTGGCTTTTACTGCCAGTGAACTAGTGTGGATACAGCAATTACTATGTGATTTTCGTGTGAACATCAAGGGACTTGCTTTGATCTTTTGCGAGAATCAAGCAGCGGTTCATATAGCTACAAATCCCATTTTCCATGAGCACACTAAACATATAGAAATAGACTGCTACTTCATAAGAGATAAAATCAAAGATGGTGTCATTAAGTTGAATTATACTAGATGTACACAATCGTTTACATAATGGATTACACCCCCTCACATTGAGGGGGGTCCACACACAATAAAATATTCGTGGGCCCCCCTCCATGTGAGGGGGGTGTAATTCATTGTGTAAACCATCAGATGTACATCTAGCATATCCCTATTAAGTTTTTGCCCGTTCGAACAAATCACCAGCTTGTTGACATTCTCACAAAACCTTTGCTTGTGACTGTATTGATTCATTTGCTATCCTAGATGGCTATTATTAACCTTCATAGTCCATTTTGAGGAGAAGTGTCAAGGCCAATGGATCATCTAGCTAGATGTGAGCTGAACTTAGCTGCCAAAGATCACGTTGCTGCATCAGTTTGGAATCTTGATAGTTTAGTTTGTTATTTTTAGTTGTAACTAATTTTCACGCCTTTTTCATTTAATCTTGTATTTATACTTTTGGATGGTTCTCATAATTCATTTTTCCGCCTTTTCTCATTTCATCTTGTATTTATACTTTTGGAAGGTTCTCATAATTTGATTGAGTTGAATAATATTTTTCTCTCAAATAGTATTCTTCTCTATAATAAAAATAATGGATCAGGGGTATTTATATGCTTTCTATTACACTACATACAAAAGTGATGTCAGTATCTTTCAGAAGAGTAATGCTATGGGTACATAACATTACACCTAAAGGTTTACATAATAGCCAAATGACACCCCCTTATTGGGGCAGGCGCCCCCAATAGGGGGCTGCCATTTGGCTATTATGTCAAATGTTATGTGTACTATCCTCGTCATAGTCTCCTTCCTCATTTCAAAGTTGAAATTTCTTTTTCATTGCTTACTACTGCCCTTTAAAGGATTTTGAGGATGGAGTGGAGAAATCCTTATTTTGTTGAGGAAACTCCACTCCCATCAGCATTTTACCTCTTTGAGTCAATCTCTCCAATTTCTTAATCCATCTTGACCTTCCCTTCCCCAAAGGTTTTTGTTCAAATTCTTCTTCAAGATGTGGAGAGGATCATGGGAGAAAATTAAGTATATACAACTTAAAAGGAATAAAATAGTGCATTATGTGTATGTACTAACACGTCACACGTGTATATATGTATTTATTTATGTGTGTGAATTTCTCAAACTTAAAAGTTGCTTATCACTAACTTAAAATAATTAAGTTATCTTGTAGAGAAAGTCATCCTTTTCATGTAGATAATTAAAATCATTCTCTACAAAGGGGACAAGAAAATATCATCTTTTCATCCATTAGGCAAGCAGTTTCACTGAGAAATATTTAATTAACAAAATGTGCATATTTCTAGTTTTCGCGTCCTACTTTTGACAGGATATTAGGGGCACGTGCATAGGTCGTAAAATGACACTCCTTATCCTTCTTCGATGAACTCCTGACGCGTTTTACAATGCATCGAGAAACGCATCAATCGAATAATTATAGACACAAATTTGATTCGAACATGAAGACTGAAACACTTTGAAAATTTTTAGCAACATGTATTATGTATCACATTTTGGCACGAGTTTTAGGCATCGTGCGTCAACTTTTACGGGGTGCCTTTCTTCTTAGCACAGAAAGGGACACTGTACGGCAGTAGTCTGTTCCGCTAGACTACATTCTGTCTTCTTTTGATTGTTTCGAGACGAAAGAAAATTTGATTACAATTTGTAGAAAACTTGCAACATAAAATTGAGATGCATTGAATGTAAATTGATCATTAATTGCTTAAAAGGTAGAAATTACAATGGCAAGTGCAAAGGCGAACACCAGAAAGATTGAAAGATTTTTGAAAGACTAATACCCCATATAATAGCTTGCGGAACAAAAACCTAAGTGATAGGGGTAAACGTTTAAATGACAAGAAATCATAGTAAACATTTACTAATATCAGAGCTATTTTATAATTGAAATAAACTATTACAATGGAAAGGAAATTACAATTCAAACTTGAACTAGTATTTACAATATGCGGTCGAAGTTGGGCAAACTGCGGCTACGATTGTGTCAATGGATGTAAGTAAAGCTGTGGTCCATGAATCAACTCAATTCAAAAGATATACAAGTTCAGTACCAAAACAAAGATCTTGACGTGTGCTTCCAATGCATTAACATGTAAAAGTCAGAAACAAATACATAATTCGTACAACGTCCTTAAAGTAAGTTGCTCTATAAGGGTAAAAATGTCTTAGCATCCAATTTTTCCAACTTCTGAACTTGAACCCTACTTTTTCCTTTCAAGTTCAATCAAGTCCCAATAAAATTCATAAGTTTCTGATTTAATTCAATTTGGTCCTCAAATTAAAATAAATACATAAATATCACAATTTTCGAGACTAAAGTGGGTTAACCTCAACAAACGCTTTCGTCTCAAATATTCTACTTCAAAACAATATAAGGTAAGATTTTTGGAATGCTAAACGACCAGTCTTTCCAGCCAGAGCTTAGCTACCCTTCTTTTTCATTACATCCAATTTCTTCAGCAAAACTACGAGTTTACAGATCTTTGGATCATTTCATTGGCATCATTGCAACTTCTGGTGATCACGAATCCATAGTATACTTCTGTTATGAATTAACGAATAATCCGTATTATCAAGATCAATTAATAACACGATATAAGAAAACATAAGTAATTTTAATACGTGATATAATGTGATTCACCCACAATGTGAGAGACACAATACCATGTGTCGCTGCTGAACTGTACTATATAGAATTGTGAGAATTGTGGTCCTCTAACACTTATGGGCTATACTTACCTTAGCTGCTTAGGTGTCCTTCACCTATTGGTAGCTTTGGCTTGACTTGGATTGTGTTAGTTTGATTTTATTGTGGCCATTGGATTGAGATCAAGGGTTGGGATTTATTCCTAAGTTGAGATATTTTCTTGGCTTGACTTTTTGGTATATTTCTCACGTGGGTTCCTTTTGAGAATAGACTCACACTCTCTCTCTTTTTTTGTCCCTTTCTCTTTCCTTCTGGAGTCCATTTCTTCCTCTTCTTCTAGTGGTCCATGGAATCGAATTTTTAGCATGTTGAAGGGGAAATCTTTGTGTACACTTAGGTCTGAAATAGTGGCTAAGTGGTGTTGATATTTCTCGAAGGCTTAGGTTCGATTTAGGGCTTGATCTTGGGTGTTCTTGGTAGATCTCTTGATCGATGATCCAAGCCAAGTGTGGAGAGTTTCTGGCAAGTTCTCTAGCTCTCTCTGGACAGCGATTTGCATGGCATGAAAGGCTGTTCCTGAGCCTAACTTTCAGCCAGTGAAGAGAAGTAGTACTCCAGTTTATTTACTTTGTTGTTCTCGATTTCTATATGTATTTCTTATGATCTATACATATATATTTTGTTAGCATTGCGAGCTGGAGATTTTAGCATCTGAGCCCCCTTTTTGATTTATGCTTTATATATATGTTAGCTTGTATTGTGATTTGAAGACTTTTAATTGTTAAATTCCTAACAAACTGGTATCAGAGCCCTTCGATTTAGGGTTTAGCGTGTTCATTTTTGAATTTTCTATTTGGGCGTTTCTTTAATTTGATACTGACTTGTGATTTTGTGTTGTGCATATTGTTGACTGGACTGGGTGATCGTTGGCTCTGATTGGTTGGCTCGACTGGAGCTTGATCGTACATTTATCATTTTTCAACAGTAATTTGGTAAGATCGTTCCAAACTCACCTTTAAGTTCGATTTGGTATTCTTATTGGTTAATGTATGATTACTTGGTTACTTGTCTTTGAATTCTGTTGATTGAATTTTTGTGATTGATTTGTAACCTAAAAGTATACTTACCTACATTATTCACCTGTGTTTTGCTTGAGCTTTTGATCATACTTGCACACACATCACACTGAGGTTTTGTGATTGGATTGATTCATTGCTGTGCTTCATTTCTGGATATTGTTTTTAACTCTGTGCTTTCTACTTTATATTGATCATCTGGAAAAGATTTTTTTCAAAACCTTTTCTGTTATGTCCTTAAGTACGGGCCACTCTTTTACAGAACTCGGAATAGGTTCGAGAGTCGAATTATCGCAATTCGATGGAAAGAGGGACTACTCAATATGGAAACAGAAAATGAGGGACATTTTAGTCCAACAAAGGGTTGCAAAAGCCCTCGATGATCCTGCTAATTTTTCTGATGAGTTAAAAGTTAAACATGATGAAATTGAAGAAATGAATGAAATTGCATATAGTTTTATAATTTTGCATATATCTGATAATGTTGTTAGACAAGTTGATAATGCTAAAGATGCTAAAACTTTGTTGACTGCTTTGGATGCCTTATTCTTGACTAAAACTTTGCCTAACAAGATATATCTATTGGAAAAGCTGTTTAGTTTTAAGATGGACCCGAGGAACGATGTTGAATGAAATTTGAGTGATTATAGCATAATCGTTAAGAGTCTGACTCTCAATGATAAGAAATTCGATGATGAGGATTTATCTGTCATACTGTTAAATTTATTGTCCGAATCTTATAAAGAAATCAAAAATGTCATAAAATATGGTAGGGACACTCTTTCACAAGCTATTGTGGTAGATGCGTTAAATTCAAGAGAACTTGAATTGAAAAGAGACAACAGAAATAATTCGAGAGAAGAAAGCCTATTTGTTAGGGGAAGACTTGAAAAGAAAGAATTTAACTTCTAGAACAAAAAGGGAAGGGAAAAATCTATAATGAGATCCAAATCTAGAGACAAAAGTGGTAAGAAATGCTATAACTGTGAAAAGTTAGGACATTTCAAGAGGGACTGCTTTGACTGAAAAAAGAAACAAAAAGACTTAAACAATAATGAACAAAATATTGCTGCCGTTGTTTATGAATTCGATAGCTTACATGTTCTAAACGTGTCTGAGGAAGAATTTGACAAAAATTGGATCCTAGACACATGATGCACCTTTCACATGTGCCCTGAAAGGTCTTAGTTCTATAACTACATAGAGACTGAATCTAATAAAGTTTACATATGGGATAATAATTCTCAGAATGTGGTTGGGATTGGTGACATAGCCATCAGGATGTATGATGGGACTGTTAGACAACTTAGAGATGTAAGATATATCCCTAATTTGAAAAGTAGCCTCATTTCCTTAGGTACTCTTGAAGACGAGGGATATACCTTTAAATCTGGAAATAAGATTCTGAAAATTATGAGGGGCTCTCTGGTAGTTAAGAAATGACCTAAGAGGAATGGACTGTATTATCTTGAGGGTAAAACTGAAACACCACCTGATTCTAGTCTTCTTCCAGTCAGTAAAGACAAAACTGAACTTTGACATAATATAATGGGTCACATTAGGTTTAAATGGCTAAAATCTTTAAGTAGTCAGAAATTGTTTGGAAAAGATGACATTGAAGCTATGGAATTTTGTGAAACTTGTGTTTTGGGTAAGTCACATAAGATGAGCTTTGAAGCTAGCTCTCATAGAACCAGCAAACCATTGGACTATGTCCATGCTGATCTATGGGGTCCGGAGAAGCATTCCACATTTGGTAGAAGTAAATACTTCTTTTCCTTAGTTGATGATTACTTAAGAAATGTTTGGATTTATCCTTTGAAGGCTAAGTCCGAAACTTTTGAAAAATTCAGAATTTGGCTTAAGTCTGTTAAGAACCAATTGGATAAGAAACTTAAAATATTAAGAACTGATAATGGGCTTAAATTCTATAATTTTGAATTTGAAAACTTTTGTAAACAAAAAGGGATAACAAGACACAGAACAGTTAAGTATACTCCTGAACATAATGGGGTCGCTGAGAGAATGAACATGACCATAATGAACAAGGTTAAGTGCATGTTGATTAGCTCTGGTCTTGCCAAAGGTTTTTGGGTTGAAGTTGTGAGTACTGCGTTTATCTGATTAATAGGTCACCATCCAGCAGTATAGGGTTTAGGACTCCACATGAGTTGTAGACGGGGGAGCCTCCAAATCTAAGTCACTTGAGGGTGTTTGGATGGGCTGCATATGCACATTAGTCTGAAGGGAAACTTGAGCCTAGAGCTGTCAAGTGTGTGATGTTAGAGTATCCCGAGGGTGTGAAAGGTTATAAGTTATGGGTTTTAAGAGTTCAGGGCATTAAGATTATTAACAGCAGGAACGTAGTCTTTAATGAATCTGAGATGTCATGTCTAAAACAGAAAATTGATGAAGTTAACAAATCTAAAACTGAGAGGAGTGTTCAGACTGAGGAGAAGTTGACCAAGCTTGATTCACCTACACCTGGGAATGACAATAATGACCATACACATCATGAAACTGAAACTGAAACTGAACCTGAAGAGGTGACTAAACTTCAAGATAACATAGAACCAGTTGAAGTTGAACATTTTAATGATCAACTACCTAATCAAGACTATATCAGCTCACTAGGGATAGGGCAAGAAGGGAAATTAGGCCTAATCCTATATATGAATCCCTAAACTTGACTGATTTTGTCTTAGTTTCAGGTGAAGCCCTTGAACAGATAGAACCTGCCACTTATGAAGAAGCTGTTAATGGAAAATATTTTGAAAATTGGTTAAAAGCTATGTAGGAATAAATGCAATCTTTGAGTGATAACAAAATCTGGAAACTTGTTAAGAAACCTAAATATCAGAAATTGGTTCCATGTAAATTGATTTACAAGTTAAAAGAAGGTTTGAGTCCTAATAATCCTATGAGGTTTAAGGCGAGATTAGTAGCTAAGGGTTATACTCAAATAGAGGGTGTAGACTATAATGAAATATTTTCACCTGTGATCAAGTATAAGACAATCCGATTGATGTTGGCTCTTGTTATTCAATTCAATTGGGAACTTAAACAACTCGATGTAAAAACTATTTTTTTACACGGGGAGTTGGAAGATGATATCTTCATGAATCAACTACAAGGCTTTGTGGCTAAAGTTAAATCTGATTTTGTTTGCAAGTTAGAAAAATCATTGTATGGGCTGAAACAGAGCCCAAGACAATGATATAAGAGGTTTGATACTTATGTGCTAAAGATAGGGTTTAAAAGAAGTGAATTTAATGATTGCTTGTATTTTAATGACATGAAGAGTGGTTGTGAAGTCCACTTGCTGCTTTATGTTGATGATATACTTTTGACTGGATCTAGCAAGTTTCAAATTAATGAACTGAAAGATCTTTTAAAATCTGAATTTGACATGAAAGATTTAGGAAATGGTAGAAAGATTCTAGGAATAGTTATAACGAGGAACATGGCTAAAAATAGGTTGACTATTTCACAAGAAGCATATTTGAACAAAATGGTAACAAAATTTGGTTTGAAAGACAGTAAAATTGTGAATGTGCCTCTTGCTAGTCATATAAATCTTTCCCATGCCCATTCTCCTAAATCTGAATCTGAGTTGAAAGAAATGAAAAATGTTCCTTATGCTAATGCCATATGTTTTGTCATTTTTCTATGATCACTACCAGATCTGATCTTGCATTTTCCATTAGCCTCCTAAGTAGATTTATGTCCAATCCTGGCAAGCTACACTGGACTGGAATGAAATGGTTATTTGGTTGGGACGTTAAATCTAGGCTTAGTGTATGAGAAAAGATCTGAGAGTTTAACCCTTAAAGGCTATGTTGAAGCTGACTTTGCTAGTGATAAAGATAGTAGGCAATCAACCACGGTATACTTCTTTACCCTAGGTGATAATTGCATAAGATGGAAATCACAATTACAACCTCTTGTTACCTTGTCTATTACTGAAGCAGAATATGTTGCCATAACAGAAGCCGTTAAAGAATGTATTTGGTTGAAAGTAATTTTAAAAGAATTAAACTTCATGCATGATACACCTATTATGTTTACTGATAGTCAAAGTGCTTATTGCTTTGTAAAAATCATGTTTATCATGAAAGATCAAAACATATTGAGGTGAAGTATCATTTTATTTGTGAGAAACTGTCTCAAGATGAAGTTGAACTTGTTAAGATTCATACTGACAGGAATCCCTCTGATATGGGCACAAAAATTCTACATGTAGGAAAATTTAAATTGTGCTTATCTTTGTTACATATTGACACTAGTTAATTTTTCTTGCAGGTAGTGGGCGATGATGATGAACAGTCATTCCATGTGCAAATTCGCAACCGAGAGAACGTACGTGTTATGAGAACCAAGGTGAAGAATGTGAGAATTGTGGTCCTCTAACACTTATGGGCTATACTTACCTTAGTTTCTTAGGTGTCCTTCACCTATTGGTAGCTCTGGCTTGACTTGGATTGTGTTAGTTTGGTTTTATTGTGGCCATTGGATTGAGATCAAGGGTTGAGATTTATTCCTAAGTTGAGATATTTTCTTGACTTGACTTTTTGGTATATTTCTCACATGGGTTCCTTTTGAGAATAGACTCACACACACTCTCTTTTTTGGTCCCTTTCTCTTTCCTTCTGGAGTCCGTTTCTTCTGGTGGTCCATGGAATCGAACTTTTAGCCTGTTGAAGGGGAAATCTTTGTGTACACTTAGGGTGTGTTTGATAAGGGACATTTTCCTTGGAAGTGGGAAAAATAATTCCATTTTCCAACTTTGAAGTTGTTTGATGGACAATATTTTGCCTAGAATTCCTTTTCCACCTTACAGTCCGACGCGCTACTTTTCTGGCTTTTAAAGGAATTTGTTTTCTTTGGTTTTTGGTTGGAATCTATTTTCCATCTTTTTTTATTTTTTATTTTTTTTGCTTTTTTTTTTTTTTTTATATTTTTGGCAATTGGAACAAATTTCAAACACAATGGTAAAAAAAACATATTTATTTAATTGATAATTTGCATGAAAAACAAAGTCAAACGAAAAAAAAAATTCGAATTTTTTTTTTTTACTTTTTGGCAATCTAAACAAATTCTATCACCAATTCTAATAAATTAATTCCCTTTAATTGACAATTTTCATGAAAAATAAAGTCAAATGGACAATGTGAATAATTATACCAATTAATTACAATTCCAGTAAAATATTTTCCAAACAATTCAATTCCCAGTAAAACATTTTCTTTCCATCAATTTTCCACCTTTGCAATCAAACACACCCTTAGATCTGAAATAGTGGCTAAGTGGTGTTGATATTTCTTGAAGGCTTAGGTTCGATTTACAGCTTGATCTTGGCTGTTTTTGGTAGATCTCTTGATCGATGATCCAAGCCAAGTGTGGAGAGTTTCTGACCGGTTCTCTAGCTCTCTCCGAACGGCGATTTGCATAGCATGGAAGGCTATTCCTGAGCCTAACTTTCGGCCAGTGAAGGGAAGTAGCACTCCAGTTTACTTACTATGTTGTTCTCAGTTTCTATATGTATTTCTTATGATCTATACATATATATTTTTTTAGCATTGTGAACCGAAGATTTTAGCATCTAAGCCCCTTTTTTTATTTATGTTTTATATATATGTTAGCTTGTATTGTGATTTGAAGACTTTTAACTGTTAAATTCCTAACAAGAATAAAGGAATTACACAGTGTTTTGGACTCACACCCCTCTCTATTTTCTCTACCATGGTACTGTACCTTCGAAACGTTAATTAAGTCGTAACTTATCGATATTCGATACTAAACAAGACTTTGGTTATCAAGTTTTCTTGTCTCCTATTAACACCAAACAACTTTTAAAAGATCTACATAGGAGTCCACATTAAATATATTTATTTAATAAATAATTTGCTAAATTGTTGTATTTATGGTTAGCTAACTAATTAATTAATGCATTAAATGTGACTTGTGGATGAATAAACAATTAAACATAATATAATTAGTTAGATAAAATTACTATTTTACACCTGACTCCAATTATAAATATTCGATGAAGTATGAGCAGTGGTTTCTCATTTCCTGATCAAAAATTAAGAGAGGCACTGCTATTGACATAACCACCAATAGACCATAGGTTAGCCTAACCCGGTCGTCTTTGAAAAATTGGTAATTTCGATATGTCAAGGGCATTTGGATGGACATACGTCAATTAATTAGAATTTAATTATTAGTTCAATAATTTATAGGGACTACTTATAATATTGAATTTGCAAAATGATGTACGATCTCGATAAACCTCTTCTAAAATGGCATTATCCTCTCTCAACTGCCACAATAAGAATTGAGACTTGAAAGCACGTGCTAGTTATCCTTGTCTAAATATGAGATGTTAGTAATGCTTGGGTACGCCTAAAAGTCCTCCTCTTCATGTCCACCATCGTCAACTATCGTATGTCTTGCAACAAAAAAGTCTCTCTCTTGCACAAAATCTTTCCCAGTGCATGTGCCGAACGTTCGATTCGGTGGCGGAGTTTCCATCTCTCTATTAGATTTGTTGATCTTATGGCTTACCAGAAATAAATGTTGTTAAAGAACATATTCACTTCTCAGATTACTTCACTTGTACTAAGGTTTTGAATGTTAATTGAGCCAACTTAGTATATGTGATGTTCAAAGGATCATTGCTAAAATGTTTGGTTCAAGCAAAACTTTTCAGACCTTCAAAGAGGCATTGGGAGTGCTAGGGCCCACGTGCCAAAGATAACTATTAAGGGGTTTTCCCCTTAAGACTTGTAACTTGATTCTTTACTCATTCCATACTCGAAAGAATTGCAAGAAATCATTCGATAACACTTCTTCAATCCAATAGTATGTATCAAACATATCCTCAATGTTTTACATAAAGATCAAATATATAATAAAACTAAAGCAATTTTTCGTGCCATTACATGAAATTGGATGATATTTATTGGCGGATTTGCAACCTCCCAGTACTATTGAAACTTTATTGAACTACTTTTACAGCCCATTTGTCACAGCCGCCAGCATATGGTAATCCCATCACCAAGAGGAACTTGAGAAATTTGCACCCGAGCATCAGCTGCCAGCAATTTGTTAAACTTGATGGTCAAATTCCTTGATGCAGAATACGATTCTGGAACAGCATCGTCGGGCATTGCTACTGTTCCTCCCCAAAGGGTGTTATCATAGACAATTATCCCACCAGGTCTCAAAAGTTTCAACAGTCTATCATGGTAATTCGCATAATTGATTTTGTCAGCATCAACAAAAGCAAAGTCGAAACTTCCTTGATTCGCAGGCTGCATCAGAAAAGCAGATGAGAAAGAAATAAGCTTACGTGGAGATGACCACAATATTTTCATATTTACCTCTGGGAGGGGAGCTGTAGGAGTTTTGTATCTCGAGATAAATTATAAATCAAATGAAAAGTTTTGATTACATAAGCATGTCTGGCTTGCTTAAAAAGAAGTATAAGTTACTATGATGCTTCCAAACGTTTGGATAATTTACTTATTCTTACTTTTAACTGAAATAGGTACTTATCTTGAAAGTAACCTTTGCCTTACCATCAAAATAAGAAACATATTTCCAATTTTGATCTATAAAAAATTATTAAAATAAAACTTCCTACTTTTCTTGCAAGTATACTATTTAAGCTTAGCCAAACATGATCCAATGGAGTTTGGATTTGAGAACAGGTAAAGAAAGACAATTCAAGAGTGCATATTTCTCACATTTTCCAACAGTTTATCAAGAACTGGAAGAGCCTCAGACTCGATATAATTGATTTTGTGTTCGACACCAGCTTTTTTAATAATTGGCAATCCCATCTCATATGAACTCCGGTCAAGGTCTATGGCTGTAATCTGCAGCAACACATTTTATATTCAATGAACATCTTGTTAGATAGATATGCTAGAAACTAGAAAGAAAAATGAGGGTTGAAGAAGAAACATTTCCATCATCAGGAATAGTAAGGGCAGTTAGAAGCAGAGAATATCCCGTAAAAACTCCAATTTCGATGGTCCTCTTTGCATTAACTAGCTTTAAAAGCAAGTTCATATGTTGACCTGCATCGGGAGCTGTAGCCATCATGGCCCTGGAAATTATAAGGCTATAATTATTTTTTCTATAGAAAGAGTGAGCTAGTGATAACATAACGAGATAATATTGAAAAAACAGCAGTCTTAAGCCACCAGTACTACAGTTTCAATACTAGGCTGCTCGAGATTTAACATTTATCACATTGTTGTTCCTGGTATCTTCATTCTCAAATTTACTGACAATTAGGTGTATCTGCAAAAGTGATGAAACGAGTACTTTTTGAAGGCTATAAAAATCTATAAGGTTCATCAAGAATACACAAGAAAAGCTTCAAATTGTTGATCAATTGCCAGAGTTAACTTAGAATCACTAGTTAACTTAGAATACACAACAATGTTTATTAATCTACTTAACCTTTCCATTCAAATACTCTATCCAAAAGTAATCAAAACTTATCAAATATGTTTCTTCTAGAGGATGCTATTGGAAAATGAAAGAGATATTCAAACCAAATGAAGTTCTGACCAATATCAGCGAAAAAGGAATGAAGGCATCTTGTACAACACATGTCATCAAAAGGATCTCAGAAGACATGATCCCAACCGGATACTAGGGATGGCAAAAAAATCCGATACTCGTGGGGCCCCTCTCCGAATGGGATGGGGGTTACCCGCCTAATCGAGTAAACGGGACGGGGACTGGACGAGAGTCATTACCCCAAAGTGGGTACGGGGCGGGTACGGGAAATATAGTCCCCGCCCCGTTTAATGTTAATTTCAAATTTAAGTTTTTTATCGAACAAAAATAATAAATTTATATCATTTTTAAAGAGAACATAAATTGTTTTTAACAAATTAGTAAAAAATTAATACTATTTATTAACTAAAGACATAAAAAAAAGTAAAAGCAAAAAATAAAAAGAAAAAATAAATGGGCGATAAGACTTGCCCCGAACCCGCCCCGTCCCACTTTAACCGGGTATGAGTATGGGGATGGGGCAAGGTAACAAAAATACCCGACGGAACGGGGGTAGGAATAGGCGACCCGTCTCATACCCGCCCCGTTGTCATTCCTACCGAATACTTGGCATGTATCTCCTCTTTCAGGGTTTTACGTATGGTTACACTTACCTAATAATAAATGGAATTAAGGAATTAAGGAAACATACAAAAGAAATACATCACAAGTGTACTGAAAGAAATAAAATATGCTGAAGTGAAAGGAATATGCTCAACAGATTATGGAGGTCGTGCCTTCTCAACTAAATAAGCAATAGTGACTCCATTTCTATTTTCAATATGCATGACTCAAATAGTTAATGTTTCCTCAACCCACTCAGGCAGAACAACCAAATTCGTTGACCATTTATCAAGATATCAACAATTTTGGGCACAAAAGGCGTAGATGGAAATCAATTACCGCGGATGATGTGAAGTAACAGCCCTTAGCTCTCTGAGAGGCTCTGGTTCGCGTGGATACACACTAGTGTCTAGTACATACTTCCTCACAGAAAAAACAAAAAGTAAATAAGTTTTCACTTGACAAACAAAAGCTAAATATTTCAACCCAAGATTTATTATTATTTTTTTTTTAAAAAAAAAGATTACTTGATACAATTCAGCAGTCTGCAATAATCCTTTGCTAGTAATGACATTAGTCTTCATTTTGCCTTCCATCACCTTTTGAGAAAAATAAACAAAATCTTGAAATTACAGTGAAATGATATATCTTAGAATTTATACACAAAATATGACACCTGCCCCCAAAGAAACTCATCAAGAATTTTCACTAGTCACTGTTTCTACCTCTTATCATATTGGAAACAAAGATAACGGTTCTTGCCTTTTCTTGAAATATAAAAAAAAATGACCAGATCTGATGATTCTTAATCCTGCAAAATAATTCCCCCAAATCAAATATGATAACCTCAAAACTAACAACACGCACCGTATGGTATTGGGAAAGTATCTAAAAGAACAAAAAAAAAAATATGGGCTCAAAAAATTTTAAAACTGAAGTAGTAATCAAACAAGAGAGTGATAATGATCACAAATCAGTAAACCCATGTATAAACCGGGAGAAAAACTCGCAAGCTCAGCGGCTCAGAGAGAGAGAGATGTACCCTGTCCGCACTCAGTGGAGCGTGAGGAAGAGATGGTTGGAAAGTGGAAACTACAAGGCAAGAATTTTTGTAGAACACTTTCCTTCACGGTGAAACAAATTTATAAATAGTTTTTTATAATTAACATATTTTTAAATTATAAATCTCATTTATTATAAGTAAAAAGAAATTTTATGATCATAAATAAGTTTGATCAATGAAAGAAATTTAGATATTTACTATGCAGCAAAGTTAAAGGTGGTCTATGTTTGGTTTAGCTTAAAATTATATTTTTTAGTAAATTTTGATAAATCAATTATCTGATTGATTAATTAACAAAAGTAGTATGTTCAATAAATGTATAGTTGAAACTTGAAATTGAGTTTAAAGAAAAGTGAATATTAGAAAAATGGGGGCAAACATGAACTTAATACTATAAAGAAAATTTGCAATGTTTGTCCACAACCTTTGCAAAAGGTAATGAACCTACCTTAAACATTTTCTGATCATAATTCATTTCCAACATTTAAGTTATGTAACAGAACTCTATCATTTCCTCCATTTTAGAATGGATTCGTCATCCTTTTTAAATGCAGAAAAATAAAGAAAGCAATAAAATGAAAAGTTAATGAAAAATTGTCGACGGAGTCCAATAATTTTTTAAATGGCTTATTAACACAAAACGTCTCTACGTTTGACAGTGAGTGTGCAAAACGTCCCAGCGTTTCATTTTTTTGCATTTTCGCCCTTATTTCAACGATTCAGTGTGGAAAACGTCATTTTCACTGTTTTTCAGTGTAAAATGACCAATATACCCTCATATTTAAATAAAACCAAAAAATGAAAAGAAAAATAAAAAAAATAAATTGTAATTATACTCCCAAACTTTTTAAAAAGTGCAAGCGAGTCCAAAAGTTTTATTAAAAGGTTTAAGCACAAAATGTCACTATGTTTGACACTTTAATGCGAAAAACGTTTTTACATTTCAAACTTTTTTGTAATTGGCTCAATAGTACAAAACGTCCCTATGTTTGACACTTATTGCGTAAAACGTCCTTATTTTTTATTTCTTTTGCATTTTTTTTTTTCCTTATTTCAACGTTTCATTGTGGAAAACGTCATTTTCCCTATTTTTCAATGTAAAATGACCAGTATACCCTCATATTTAAATAAAACAAAAAAATAAAATAAAAAAAATTACAATTATGCTCCCAATGTAAAAAGAAAAATAAAAAGGGAAATAAAAATAATAAATTACAATTATGCTCCCAATGTAAAAAGGAAAATAAAAATAATAAATTATAATTATG
>CAIGRF010363848.1:7946-22299 GCA_903798235.1 Fraxinus ornus | reverse complement strand
TTAAACCGTCCCACTCCGTTGGCCACTGGATCAAAACCGTTAATAACGTTATCCACGTGGCTGACAGAATGACGACGTGGCACGTTAAATTGTTAATTGGATGCCACGTCAACACCATGTGTGCAAATGAATTACTCACCGAACTTTGATCCATGTCACAGATTACTCACTGAACTTTGTTTTATGTCACGGTTTACTCACCGAACTTCCAAAATTGTCCCGTTGGCCACCGAACTTCACTCTTTCCAACTTCATGACTCCCCCAAATTAAGATGGTGTTTGGTGGTGATTAAAACTTAATTTTTTGGTAGATTGTGATAGAAGTTTTTAAAATATGTGGTTGAAAAGTTGCGGGACCCATGAAATGGTTAGAGACGTATTTTGTTCTATTTAATCAAAGCGAGATTCAATTATATTATAAAAGATGTGTTTGGTAGTGATGATTATGGCTGTGCAAAAAGTCTGAAACGAACCGAACTAAATCGAATCAGATCCGAACCAAATCAAATCGCGCGGTTCTTCTTAAATTAAATATCCGAACGAGTATCTGAATCGAGAACCGACAGTTCGATTCGGTTCTCGATTCTAGAGCAAGAATTTTGTTTAGAAAAATTAAAATAATTTGATTTATCCAATATAAAAAATTAAAAAATTTAGAGAGATTCGGTTCTTCGATTTTTGGTCTAAAATCGAGAATCAGACCGAATCCGTCGAATTTGAATCTCGCTTTTGGTCTAGAATCGAGAACTGAACCAAACACGCTTTTCATAATATAATTGAATCTCTCTTTGATTATAAATAGAACAAAATGCGTCTCTAACCATTTCATGGGTCCCGTAACTTTTCAACTACATATTTAAAAATTTATATCACAATCTATCAAAGAATCCAATTTTAATCCCCACCAAACACCATCTTAATTTGGGTGAGTGATGGAGTTGAACAGAGTGAAGTTCAGTGGCCAACGGGACAATTTTGAAAGTTCGGTGAGTAAATCGTGACATAAAACAAAGTTCAATGATTAATCCGTGACATGGATCAAAGTTCGGTGAGTAATCCGTGGCATGGAGCAAAGTTCGGCGAGTAACTCATCTGCGCACATGACGTTGACGTGGCATCTAATTAACAATTTAACGTGCCACATCGTCATTCTGTCAACCACGTGGAAAACATTATTAACGGTTTTGATCCCGTGGCTAACGGAGTGAGACGGTTTAAAGTTGAGTGGCCAATGGGATAAGTTTTAAATGTGAGTGAGTAAATCGTGACATGTATGAAAGTTCAGTGACTAATGAAACATTTAACTCGATTCTCATTTATATTAATTTTATACTGTTGCAGACCTTTGAGGATATTCAAGGATAATTGGAAGAAAAGGTGGACTGGAACTCAATTTGTAATTTGAAATGCAACTTCGTTGACAAATCTTTTTTCGTTGAATTTCCCATAATTTTCGGTCAATTTTGAGGAGCCCACCTGTTGGTACAATGCCGCGTGCACTAAAATCCAGAAAATAGCAAACATACAGCGCTTAAATATCCATAATTGGGGACAATTTCAGTCGAAAATATCAAATCTCGATTATATTAGTAGGGAATTCAATTCTGCAAGTTTGTTTTATGCCTCCATGGGACTGTTTTCGGACATGTGGAGCTGTCTGCGACGCCGCCTGAGGGCCACAAACGGAGAAGACGCCGTGGACGACGCCGCCGAAGAATCTTCCAACTTGTTTTTCAATCTCCAAACGCTGCAAATTGCCACTAATTTCTTCTCCGACTTGAACCGGCTGGGCCACGGAGGCTTTGGGCCCGTCTACAAGGTACCATTTTCGCCTTCTCAATGGACTTTACCTTTTCTATTAATGGATTAAAATTTTAAGATAGATTGAAATTGGGAACAAGTAATTTAGCCGTTAAGGTGTAGTATTTAGAAATTAGTAACATTTCAACTTCAAAGTAAGAGAAAAAAAAAAAAAAGTAAATATTGACAAAATATCTAGTTTACCAAAAGTCATCGCTATTAACACCACAGGTAATTGGTTCAACCGGCTATGAATATCTTATTCACAGATTGAATAATTATGATTTTTGTCGACCTCAAAACATGAACCAACAGAATCCCAGGTTGAACGTACATATCACCTGCACATTGTGGTCATCGATTGAGAAAAAAGTCGAGTGACCGTTTGAACTTCGATGGTCAAATCAACTGTGAGACGAGCGAAAAACGAGTGCAAGAGACGGGAGAGGGGATTTGGAAAGGCTTAGAATTGTGAAGTGATATCACATATATATTGAGAAGTGAATGGGCAAAGTGATGCAAATGGGCGAGTTGGTTATGTGATATAGGCCCAAGTTCCAAGCCCAATGTTAGGTTGCACGAGGTTGCTTAATTTAGTAAGCCAATCCAATTGAATAGTCAATGTCATGTCCGTATATATGAGACCCCCTTCTTCTGAACATGCCACGTAATTTAAAGGTGTTAAACAATTTTAATTAAATCAAATCCGATACATAAAATCCACTCCAGTTAAAGAATTTTTTATTAATCATGTATTCACTCCTCTAAAGAAATATGATGCAAACTTTATATCGATGCAATAATATCATTGACCTACTAATATTATGAGTACGAGCCACAAACAGATATCTGAAATCTAGAGGAATGCATACTGTCAATGAGTGTTGTTAGATGTTGGCATTTCAGATTTCCTCATGCCACTAATCTAAAAACATGATCAATTTTCGAAATTAATGATTTTGTTGTGAATTAAAGGACCTCTTGCCCGTTAAATGTGAATTATGCATAGGATTAAAGCAAGTTTTAGTCGTGAACAATGGATGATTTTACAGTAGACATCTAGAGGAAATGAAATGAATTGACACTCCCTTTTTTGGAAAGATGCAATTCAAGTGAGTAACGCGTAGATTTTCCTAGAGGGTGTAAAGAATGCACATGGCTGTTCAAAAGTTGATGGCCAATCGACAAGTAGAAAACTAGATTTCTTGCTGATGATAGTGCTCAAAAAGGAAGGGATCGATCTCTTTGGTATTTACTAATAACTGGAATATCTATAATTAGGGCGTATTTGCTTATTATTTGGTGGTTCTGTTAATTGGAGAAGAAACCAGCTTTTCCCTTTGGATTGATGAGAAGAAATTTGCATGGAAAACCCAAATGCTTTCTTTACATGGACGAGAATAAAGTTTGTAAATTTGTGACGCATGTACTGAAATAGGTTCCGGAGCTTTTTCATGAAATGATGTGATAATGGGGTGCAGTAAATTATGGCAATTATAATTGTTGTGCGCTTATAATTGGGATGACACGCAGCACAATTTTTGTGAATGGAACTAAAATGGGCTAGTCAGCTAACGTTGTTATGAAGGACCTAGGAGTAGGATATACGATCCTGGAATAAATGTTAACTAAAACAAACTAGGGCTTCTGATGGAGACAGAGATAGAATTTACGTAGGATTTTAAAGTAGAGCTTGATTTAAAATATATTTATATTGATTAGATTATATTAGTTTTAATATTTTGATAAATTCTAGTTTATTAGAAGTTCTTTTGATTTTAGCTTAGTTGCTTTATATACATGGCTTATTTATTGTAATAGATACCCTTGAATATATAAATAAATTGATTTATCTTGCCCTAATTTATTCTCTTCTTTGATCCCCTTTCTCTTTCTTGTTCCTTTTTCAATTATTTGTTGTAAAATTGTTAAGTTCCTGCATCAGGCTCGCTTAATGATGGAGAAATTTAATGTCTTTTTATTTGAATCTTAATAACCTTCCAACACTTGCGCACACATAGCAGAATAAAAGCTCGAAGACGTTACAATTTTAATTCTGCTGGCTCATAGCAATGTTGTCTCACTAAAAATTCAAAATAAGACAGATGGTACTTATGATGTAAGAACACCAACTAGGAAAACACACTATCACTCAGCAGAGTCAAATGCCTTGATGACATTCTTAAGGCACTCGTGAGTTACCATGGACTTGGATCTTCAGTCTACTAGTAAATGAAATGGAAGTTGTCGACCTGCTTGTAGAAATAATATATAAATGATATTTTATATGGAAGGTCTTTTTCATTCGATCTTATGAGCATTCCTGTGTTTGGATACTTGAATTGTTAACGATCTCTGGTAATATAAAAATTTCTGAAATTAGCTTCTGTCCACACCCTAAACTTGACCTCCATGGCTATATGATAATTGTAATTTAATGCGCTAAAAGTCATTTTTGTTTTAACTGCACATTTTACTTGATTTTAGTCCACTAGTACCACAAAGATATTTAGCTGCACAGAAATCCTTAATCATGTGGGTATTAGGAGGGTTTTCTGAAGTTGCAACTTAAATACGTGTGAGCTGTGGGATCAATAATATAGTCTGCCTAAGAGCGAAGTGAATTCCATTTCATTTTGATGTGAGCATTTCTAGGAATTAATGCAGACTAGTACGTTAGTTTCACAATTGAATTCGATTCTTTTTATTGCTAGGACAACATATATGGATAAAAGAAAATCATTGCCTTACAAGTTCTATGAATGTAAAGATATTTTAGTTGCCTTATAGGTTTATTTAACCGTTAATCAATTTTTGTACATCGTCAAGCAGGCATCTTAATTTCACTGCATTAATCAACCGTGTTTATCGTGTTAAGTACTGAAGTATTACTACGTGACCTGTTTTTAATGAATTCATTTTTCTTATTCCTCTTCCTAGGGACTGATGCCAAATGGTCAAGAAGTTGCCGTGAAGAAGCTGTCCTTGAATTCTAGACAAGGGCTAAAAGAATTCACAAATGAGGTAAAACTATTATTGAGAATCCAACACAGGAACTTAGTCACATTGCTAGGATGTTGCGTTGAAGGACCTGAAAAGATGCTTGTGTACGAGTATTTGCCTAACAAGAGCCTTGACTATTTCCTTTTTGGTAAATTTTTTCATCTGCCAAAATGACTTGAGACTATTTATTTATGCAACATTTTGAATAAGATATTCTAGTTGGCATGGTGTAACTTTTCAGATAAGGAGAAGTCTCAGCTTCTGGATTGGAAGAAACGATACCAAATAGTTAGTGGTATTGCAAGAGGCCTTCTCTATCTGCATGAAGAAGCCCCTGCAAGGATAATCCATAGAGACATTAAAGCCAGTAATATATTGCTCGATGAGCAGTTGAATCCAAAAATATCAGATTTTGGTCTGGCAAGGTTGTTTCCTGGGGACGACACACATTTAAACACGTTTAAGATTTCCGGCACTCAGTGAGTTGTTCTCTCTTCATCTTTTTCCATTTCATTTTCTCAAGTTTTCAGGGTATTTATTGTCTTTGCTTATCGCAGTGGTTATATGGCTCCTGAGTATGCAATTCGTGGATATTTGTCTGTGAAGACAGATGTTTTTAGTTTCGGCATTTTAGTCTTGGAAATTGTCAGTGGGAGAAAGAATCACGATGGGTTGCTTGATGCTGCAAAGGCTGACCTCTTAAACTATGTAAGTGGCTAAGAAAGTACGAATTTCCTTTCCAATTATGATCTTTTTTCTTATAATGCTAGTTCTTTTTACGCATGATAAGAAAGAGGAGGCATGCAGCCATCCCCCTAGATAGTTGCAAATTGGCTACGAGTTTGGTGTTTGATGGAAAAAAAATGAGATGGCCTTGCAAGTGGAAGGCATGATGAAGATTAAATTTAAAAATGAAATGTATCCCTAGTAACAACAAAACCTTTTAGGTGAGGTACTTCAACAATATGTACGTGTTTAATGACTTTGTTCATCTTTACAGACATGGACACTTTTTGAGGCAGGGAAGTCAGAGGAACTAGTTAAAGGAAGCCTTGCTAAATACAATCCCGAAGAAGCTGCAATGTGCATTCAATTAGGATTGTTATGCTGTCAAGCTAGTATTGCAGAGAGACCAGATATGAACTCTGTTAATCTCATGCTATCAAGCGATTCATTCACTTTACCTAGACCTGGGAAGCCTGGGATCCATGGCCGTGTAGGCCGGTTCACTACTACATCATCTGCCCCTTTCACAAACAATACGAATGGTAGCACCACTCAAACTGGCGGTACTAAGGTCTCCATAGGTGGTAGTTTTGTTGAGGATTACTCTAGAAATTCGATCTCCCATTCATCTATGGAGGAAGGTAGATGACGTGTATTTTTGAGTTATATTGTATGTTTTGATGTATATCCAGTCCTCTTTTGATTTCTCTACTTTTTATTTTTTGTCCTACTCAATGATCATCTATTGAGTATGATATCAGAGGTTAGTTATTTTCTTTTGGGGATTTTCCTTTACATTGTGAACTCTCTCTTATGCGGACATTAAGTGCATGTTTGTTACAATATAATTCAATAGTGCAATGAACAAGATTATAACTTTTTTTTTTTTTCACAATAATATTGTGTGATGCCCGATTTTCTTTCGTTGATACGGGTGGTTGTTGTCTAACAGCTAGTGTTTCTCGTTTTGTGCTCTTGAGGTTTAGCAACTACTCTTCCTCTATGAAAATGGTACAAAACAATCTCCATTTTGTTGCTCAAGTAGGATTTGTTACTTGTAAATTCATTTTATTGCCAAACTATTAAACATCGCTACCATATTTGATACGTTAAATTGAATAGGATAATAATAAAATTACATTTGTTTTTTTCATTTTTGTCAAATTGAAGGCACTAAACATGTTTCATTTAGACGTGTAAGTTGGATCTGATTGTGTATCTCAATTTAAGGTGACCTAACACAATAAATTAACACGATTTGTTAAGAGCCAACCACGATGAGCCCACGAGCTTTATAATGTTTTATAGTTGAGCCCTCAGCTCTATAATATTTTATATTATCTTGAAGGTGCCAAGCATTTTTGACTCTACAAACGTCTAAATTGTTCTCAAAGGGGGGAAAAAAATCACTTCAAACTCATTTTCAATCATTATTCCAAAATTCATTATTCCTACAAAACTCGTTTAATTGTTGTCCATCATGGTCTAAAACGCTTGTGTTCTTCGAAAGGTATAGCAATAAAAAGTTGAGAAATTTTTTAACACCCCGCTGGATCTGAGGGGAAAAAGGAAGAAATTTTGAAGTCAAATGTTGTCTCCCAATACACTAGTCAATGATTTTTATATTAAAATAATGAAGCCCAGTATGAAAGAAATTTCTTTTATATTATAGAATCAAGATCCAAGTACCTTCACCATTCTATATATTTTTCGGTTGAAATAAATGACTTCACCACCGACCATTGTCTTTATCAAGAATGATGCAAGCACTCTGATTGTTGTTATGCAGCAGTAATTTTGGGGTGTGGGGCTGTGGAATGGGATTGGGTTTCAGCACAAATTAGTGTAAAGGGCACCTTCATATGCTGCTAAAGATTTAAGATTCAAAAATGGCGAATTGGGAGCTGAAGCATTGTTGCAATAGAGAGCAAGTGGTCTTCCTCACCACCTTGTCTGTCTGTGCTGTTGTCATCCTCGCTGTAACTCTCTCCCTCTCTCAACCACACAAAATCATATGCACACAAGATCCTGTTATGCTTGGCTTGGGGTTCCAATTTTGAATGTACTGCAATTGTCTTAAAAGCTCAAGAGAGGCTATACGGTTATTTTCTTAAAATTTAGTTTGCCACAAGACCTTTACGTGTAGAGTGGATTTGATTTTCATAAAAGGCCTAAAACGTGGATGATTTTCGACTTTTGTTGGCTTGGTTAGCATATTGAACAATCTTATATAAAAGCTCAAGCCATTAAAAATGAGACATATTTATTTACTTCAAATTTAGTATGTGACTATTCTTTCATGAACTCATTATTAATACTTTACATTGGTACTTCCAGTTCCACATGTGCCTGACTGTTGATTTCATAAATTTGATTAAGTTCAAAGGGGAATAATCAGGGGCAGTGACTTCGCTAGATCATCTTCAGTATTGGATGATTTATTTCAGTTTGTTTGACTGAACTTCACTAATTGATTTAAGCTTCATCAGCCATTTCTTTGCTACCAGACGAGGATGAGCTCGTGTCTTCAGACATTGGATAAAGCAAAGCTTGCTTTCGTAAAGCACTTGAATTTGGTATTTGAATTAGGCGAATACCAACTTGTTCAATTTTTATCTAAAAAATGACCAACTTGGTTATTTTCTAGCCATGAACTAGGGGTGCATTTGATTGCCAATATTTTCCATAAAATGTTTTTTTTAACCCAAATTCCTATTTTTGTGCTGTTTGATTTATATATTTCTACTATTTGTCATGTGACCATATTTTCCTCGAAAATAAGGAAAATATTTTCTTTAGAGGGAGTAAGATTTTCCAGGCAATCCATACTCTTTCTCATCTACATGCCAATAAAAAATGGACAAGTATAACATTTCTAGATTGAAAATTAAACGAATCGAACACATTTCCATCCAAATTCCATGCTTGCAATCAAATACATCCTAATTGATTGTAGAGTTTGTGACCTTTTTTAACAGTAAGTGCCAACCATGTTATTTCTTTGTAGTTATGGAGGACTGTGCTGTTGATGCCGTTCAAGCTTGTGACTGTATTTATTCATGAAGTTAGTCATGCTATCGCTTGCAAACTTACTTGTGGCCACGTAAGCTGTTCTTTATATTTAGGTGCAAAAATGTAAAAGGATGAATATCATTTTACCCCTGTGGATCATGTAGGTGGTCTGCACCCATCTTGTAGAAATTGCTTAAATTCCTTTGGTATGTTTAATATATTAGAAGGTATTGAAAAGAAAAAAAAAATTAAAATCTTATTTGTCCAATACTGTGCGCATGAAACATGCTCTTTTTTTTTTGTTTACGAAATCATGCCATTTAGCTCTTCGTATTGTACTTTGAATGACACTTACTTCCTCTGCATTTTTGTTTTCTTTTTGCATTTTCTTGCTTAAAAATGATTCAATTTTCTAAATTATGATTTGACCTAGTTTCTATCCAAAAGAAAAACAAAGGAGACAATGTTAAGATGAATGATAATTTGGAAAATAATAGGGAGGTAACACGGATAGAAGAGGTTAGGACTTAGGATAGTGACAATAGCACGGTCAAGGAAGAATTCATACTTCCAATGGTATGGGGAGACCTAGTAAAGGAGTTGTAGCTTTAAATTTAAGTAGTTTTTGTAGGCATATTTGTCAGCCAACACCAAAATTTTGTTAACCTATGGTTGAGGGATAATGATGACTTGATGAATTTTTCAACAATACGATTTTAAATCATGTGTTTCTAAAGAACAGGAGCAATCAATCACTTTTGCATACTATGAGAGTTTAATATACCATTTATCCAAATTAAGAGTATCACGGTGATAATCAGAAAAATAAATATATATTTTTTTTATTGGTTGAAACTTCCCCTTAGGATGTAATCGAGTTTAAAGCTCATCAGCATTTTTGGCTCGACTTTGAGTGAGCTTTTCCTAGAGAATGCCAGTTTGTTGCTGGTCTTTAGAAGGGCAGAATTCCTCCTTAGTCCATTGTTGTATACTGGTTGTTGCTACTGCATAATCTGTAAGTTGGTTTCTCGTTGCCAACTAGGCATAAAAAGGCTGATGCCGTGAGTAAAAGTGTTGTTAATGTTAAAATTTGAAGGGAAATCTTTATTTGTAGGTCCACGAGGACTGAACTCTCTAAATTCTGTGTGAGATACTCTTCCCTTTCTTTTCTTGTTACTTATTGCCGGTGTTTGGAAAAATTGCCCCAAGCCTTAAAGAATTGAAAATTGGAGAAGAGAACAAGTGAAGTCAGACTTCCCCTAGCCTGTCACAGCAAAATGCAATAAGCCCCTTGCCAAGTAAAGTTGTACTTCTTCCTCATTGGATAAATGGTTGTATGGGACCCAAAAGACACAACTTCACTTTACCATTTCTTTTATATATTTCTTCTTGTTGTCTCTATTATCTTATTATATTTTGTAAACGTCAATGAAAGAAAAATTCTTAAATTGTTGGTAAGTTATTTCATTTATTTTAGTCTTCTAGTACCCGTAGTAGATTAGCAGTCTTTTTATTTGATATGCTATTATTAAATTTGTATATTTGCAATTTTTTGAATTACTTTATAGGTCAATATCGAGGCTTACGACATAGGCACTACAATTCAATACTCGATTTAGGCTTTTGAAACTCTGGTTACTGCCATTATTGTTTCACACTAACATAAAATTTGTTATTAGGACTTAATAACATTAAATTCTTATAAGATTCTTTAAGGTTTTATATATTCAACTCCACCCTTCTAGAGAACCAATTTGAGACCAAAAACAACAGAAGTATTGATAGTAATATTACCAAATAGTTCAGAGAGAGCCCAATTTCCATCAGTCTTTTTGTTTATTGGTGTGCAGGTTGAGAGCATACAAGTTCATGCAGATGAAGGTGGCGCCACGCAAACACGTGGTGGTGTATATTGGTTCATCTTGCCTGCTGGATGTAGTTCTCTTTACCTTTTCGAGACATTTTGTTTGATAGTTAGAATTTTGAACTATATATTGGGTACCTTGAGTGCATGTTTGTTATGCAGTACTCCAATGACCGGACAATATCATGAACGAGATTTTTAGCTTCTTTTTTTTCCTTAATAGTATTCCAGTGCTATTTATTCAGTTCTGACATTTAGCCCCTGTTTGGTTTAGTAAATTTTGATAAAAGTTGATGAAATGTGTGGATGAAATATTGATAAATTGTGGATTACACGAAATGTGTAGTTGAAAATGAGTGAGGAAAAATGAGTTACAGAAAATGAGGGACTAACAGGGGCTTAATTTCATTTTGGGAGAAATAATTTTTTCCCTTTTCCTGTATCACTTCAGATCTTGGTTCATCATTCTGGGGAATGGTTTTGATACTTGCATCCACAAATCTACTCGCTGCAAGAATTGCTGCCGGATGTTTAGCTATTGCTCTTGTGGTTGTGTTTTTCGTGGCTAAAAATGTAAGTCTTGATTTATTCACAAATGTTTACTGATTAGACACCCTTGGTGGCTGATAAGGTACTAGGATTTTGCAATACATTGTTGAATTCTGTGAATTATTGCCTTTTTTTTTTTCAGAATTAACAAATTTCCAGGAATTAGAAATCATCGTGGTTGTGCACATCTCAAACTTTTGATGAAAAAATGGATGCTCTGTACATGAGGGGGTGTGTTGAATACTAAATTCCAATAAACTAAAGTGTACCCATCTCTAAAAGTTTTAAACTTTTATATTAGGTGGTTCAACAAATAGATTGAGACAGTCTTAAGAGATGCTCTTCAATTCTAAACTCTTAGGAGTAGTACTATTAAGAATTAAATTATGAGTTTATCAAACAAAAACAGGCCCTGAGTGAAAACAACTAGTAAAGATGTTGATGTTCCTTGTGTCCTAAAAACATGCTGAAAATTATAGAGACTTCTTTAGATGCAATTGGAAACGATATGAAATCAAACTCATTCTAGTGATTTACACTGTTTTCTTAGGACATGTAAGGTAGGCAGGATGAGATTAAAAAATACTTATTTTTCTGCCTTAAAATTGTCTAGTACTTAACGGTCAATCTTATGAAACGACATTTTACTGGCTAGTGGAAATTTGTTAGTCTACTTGTGTCATTCACAGCGTGAAGTGAAATTTGTAATTTCTAATCTATCATTATCCTGGTTATTTAACAGTGGACTCTTCGGTGGATTTGTATTGGTATGATCTTTGCAAACAAGCAAAATTTTACTTTTGATGATACAACAAGCGGACGATGCTGATATTCATGAGTTTAATTTATCAGGATTTATCTTGTTCCTTGTTGTTGCATGGGTTCTTCAAGAAACCACACGAATTAAAATCCTTCGCTACATTATTCTGTTCATTGGTAAGATATCTGCCTTCATTTTCTTATGATTTAACTCTTCCTCTCTTTTGGATCCCCCACAGAAAAAAGGGGAAAAAATATGGAGATCTAATTCTGCACATTCACACTCCATGTTAGAAACACAGTTAGTCATCCAAATTATATTGTTGTTTTTCAGCGGTCGACAAACTTTTTTTTTTTTTGCTCCAAATCATTTACTAAAATCTTTATTTTAGTTTAGATATTACATCTACCTCTCTATCGTAAGTTATCGAAAATGCTCACGCAGTGGTGCTTACGATGGCAGTGGCTTGGTGGTGCACAGGAGATTGGGAATGATGATTAAGATTTTTCATTTTTCTAAATTCTTTTGTTACTTTGAAAAAGCTATTCCAACAAAATGCGTTTCTGTCCAGTTAGATGATAAAAGCAATGTACCGACGGATTTTCACGCCACTTCATATTTCCGATAGCCACGTGAGCAATTCATTTAATTTACATAATGGAGGCAAACAGAATGCCTAGAATGATGCAAATTGAAACTTCCGTAACTATTTTGGAACAAAAAAAAAACTTCGGCGACCAAAGTTAAACGACTGTGTAAGTTGTGTGACTAGTGTTTTTAACCCTCAAATTTGTGAAGATTGATACCTAGGGATGAAGAACTTGTTAC
Organism: Fraxinus ornus; assembly: GCA_903798235.1. Taxonomy (NCBI): domain Eukaryota; kingdom Viridiplantae; phylum Streptophyta; class Magnoliopsida; order Lamiales; family Oleaceae; genus Fraxinus; species Fraxinus ornus. Next base: position 9,757 of record CAIGRF010363848.1, on the reverse strand, counting down.
TTATTTCTCCTTTTCTGATATTCAGGTGTTGTGAATAGTTTATTCTCTGTATATGGTATGGTTTCAAAGAAAGAACTATATATTTTCGTTTTCTAGCTAGTACTGACTTAGAAAGGTCTAAAATGTCTTTTCTTTTGTTCAGATATATATGGTGATCTGATATCTCGAAGAGTTCATATTAGCGATGCTGAGAAATTTGCAGAAGTTTGTCCGTGCCCTTGTAATGGTGTTGGATGGGGTGTTATTTGGTGAGCATATATATGTCATTTTTGGAACATGTTTGGCTAAGACTGAAAAATAGTAGAAGCACTTTCTACAAAGTAAAGACTTGTTTTCTCCAAAAAAGTTTGTATGCCAAACAAAATAACTTTAAAGCTACTTTCAAGCTTAGTCAAAGTTGCTCTAAGGGCCACGTGGTCGCAATTTCATCTCACATTTCATATTGTTTCCTATTTTTGTTATATTTTTTCTGTGTAATTATACAATATCACTTGTAGGGGATTCATTTCTTTCTTATTCCTTTGTGGGGCGATGTATATTGGCCTTGTAATATTGAGGTAAAACTGCTCATTCACTGTTTCTCCAGCCAACCCAGGTGCACTGTTATTTTCTATATATTGTTTAAAATAAGCAGGGCTATAATGGCAATCGATTATTCAAAATAATCCCTCTTGCTTTTTTATGAATCTTTGACATCAAAAAAGTATGTGTGATATAGTTAGGATGTGAGCATAGGGTGCGACTCAAGCATAGAAATTCTGCGTTGAGCTAAAAATTTAGATAAAATGAATTAGATAGGCTTAGAGCTTTAATCCCGCTTTCCCTGCTTTAATCGAAAGTAGGGAAGAAAATTACCATTGGTCGGGTGTTCTAGGGAAAGAGGGTAGTAATCTTCTTCTTGTGCTCGTACGGCTCAAGTTGGATTCATATAGATATTCAACCATGTGGTATTTTATTGTATGATCTGTGACCTTATGCACCTCATCCCAATCGTCCCCCACCCCCAACGCCCGGAGGAATATGTGCATCTACCATTTTAGCCGTTTGGTGTGGAAGAAGCTCGTACAATTTGGAAAGGGTTCGACCCTCCCAAAGAAAAAAGAGGCATGCTTTATTGTATGGAACATAAATGAATGAGTTAGGACCAAGAGTCCCTTTATATGGATGTTCTTTAATTTGTTTTTAGTTCATACAATTACCTTCGTTGATTTTATAGTTAACAATAGTTATTGTGATATTTTGATGTATGTATTTGATAATGCAGCTAGGTGATCTTCTTCCTGAATTCAACATGTCCCATTTCTTCGTCAAAAACCGGAGAATGAGTCGGGAATTGAACTACCTCCAGCAATCTCAGCGAACATGAAATTCATTGGGTTTAGGTCTTCTTGGGCAGGCAAAATTACTTGGGGAACTCGTGGAATTGTTATTACATCTTTTGGATGATGAATGAGTGTCCTTTTTCTTGAAATTCCGAACATACTTTCCCCACCAACTTCATGCTCCCATGCTATTACTCTCCCTATGTCCCCTCCTTACATGTAATGCAGTTCAGATTAATTTACATTAAAGACTTGGACACTTGGTCGAGGACAAATTTCATAAATGAGTGATATCGATTTGGAATATTTGCTTGCTTCCATATCATGATAAATAATTTTATTTAAAAGTTTAGACTTGAAGAATTCTAATAATTCCATGTGAACATACTTCCCCAAATACCAACCCCAACTCACCACTAGTTGTCCAACAACACAGAGAGCTAACTTAGTGCATGTTTGATAGAATTTACTTGGGAATAATGAGTTATG